>PKRV01001933.1:78691-139017 GCA_003709505.1 Hyphantria cunea | reverse complement strand
GGGGGGGGGGGCAAAGTGCGTAAGGGCATTCCACCACATCAAAAAAAAAAAGGTACGTTAGACCTATTCGAAATTTATATATACGTAATATATACCTATATATATACTGTAGGGGAGCCACGCTTCGGCATGCATGGGCCGGCTTGACTGGAATGATACCACAGCCTCACAGAAAGCCGGTGTGAAACAGCGCCTACGCTGTGTTTCACCGAGTCACTGAGGATACCGGAGGCCCATACCCTAAATTAATCCGAAAAAAACTGAAATGTAATTAATCCACTGTCCTCCTAAGCAAAGCTAAGTTATTCTCATTAACATCAACTATCGGAGATTAAATGGGTTTACTCATTTCGGAGATAAATTGGGATTAAACAAATAACTCCAAAGATTTCGCGTCACGTTATTGCACACATGAATTTCGAAACTACCTATTTTTTTATATAATAATAATATCAGACATTATAACACACAACGCCATCTAGTCCCAAACTAAGCAGAGCTTGTACTATGGGTACTAGACAACTGATATAAATACTTATATACTTTTTTCTGTAAATACATACATATTATACATAGAAAACACCGAAACTCCAAAACTAATATTTGCAGATCACACAAACATTTGGCCCGCTCAGGAATCGAACCCGAGACCTCTTGCACAGCAGTCGCATTCGCTACCACTGCGCTACAGAGGCAGTATATGAGCCTGCCAAAAGGAGTCTACTTGGTCTGATAGAAAGCAGGAGCAGAGTTCAATAGTAGTCGTCACCAAACCCATTGAGAATGTAAAACAGTGCAGCATGGTGACCCTCACTATAACCTCCGGTCTCGCACTCACCAATGAAATACAACAGCACGAATGCTGCCATTTTTATTGTCTGGTGCTGGGGCTGTCACTTTAGAAGCGCTCATAGCCCAGTTGCACTCGGTGATTAGAAACAATCGCCGAGGGTAAGCAACGACGGCACGGTCTGTACCTGGATGGGTGACCGCTGGTGGCATATTACCATGGGCATCTGCGTGATTCGGAGGTCACGTTAAGTAGTCGGTCCCGGTTGTTATCATAGGATAACAGTCGTGAAGCTTAATTGGAGGCCTTTGGGCGGCTTAAAAACATCTAACGGCAAGATTACGTAGCCACAACGTAGTGTTGCCAGTCCCCAACCAAAACAAATAGAGGAGACCCGAGCCCAGCAGTGGTACATTATGGGTTGTTGATTGATTTGATTGAATGCTGTCATTTTAGGTTCGTCTTCTGTGAGTACCACCCCGGTCGAGCCATCCCGTTCTTGCTGAAATCAGCGTGATTCTACTACCTTGTGATTTTCACATTTGCTTAAGATAAAATTAAAAAAGAAACTAACGTCTAAGATACAGGTTCGGCCTAGTTTAGACGTTAGTGATCATAGCCATATTGTAGACTTGTATTGTATTGTCGTGGTGTTGGTATTACATCAATCAAGTTATTTATTTATAAAAAAATATAGTTGACATAACGATTAGACCAAAGAGAAGCAGACGGAGAAGGGGTTAGCTAGTATTTCAATAAAGATAGAGGTCTATCATTTCGAAAGTAGTAACTCGCTTTACCTGTATTTATATTAAATTTAAATTAACGAAAAGCTGTAACTTTGGTGTTACAAATGGGCTCTTCAAGTTTATTCTTGTACTTATATTTGAACGAAACAATTGTCTGTTAAATAAATATTTTGTGATATTGAAAAATGTAAGAATTTCTATTTATTACTAATTGAATGACTCGTAAGTAGTGTCATATTCAATGCCGCCATATTTAAAAGCTGCAAGTTACAGTTGAAGAGTTACTCGCGCAGGTATTTTTATTGATTTTTAGTGATTTCATTTCTATACTAACTGCGATAGATATTACAGTAATAAGAAATTGATAGTGAAAAATAAATTATGATATTCTCAAAAAGAGGTTAAAATGAAGGCAGGTATTATATTATTGTTAAAATATAACATTATTCAAATAATTTTAAGCGAAAACGTAGTTTGACAATTTAACGGACAATTTTAACACTCCGTTATAGCTAATATCTAGTAATTTTTATTGTAATATTTAGTATATTTGTTTTATTTTTATTTATTTATATATCTTTATAGTGTACATGTAAAATTACAAAACTAAAACAGGATAAGTCACAAATATGCAAATGACACAATAGGCGGTCTTATCGCTCGCGGTGATCTCTTCCAGACTATCAAAATTCTTATTTCTATACATAGCCAATAGTGTATTTGGATTTTTTTTATAATTCGTTGCGTGATATGAAATAATTATTTCGATAATGGGGAAAAGTAGGTAATTGAGAACAGACTGTAACTAGAAATCAATTAAGGAAAGGAGTTTCAGAGAGTGAAACTCGAAACACATTGTAATATAAGAATGACTTTTATATTTTAATGTGAACTTAGAATTAATTTCAGATAATCAGAGATCAACGGATTGATTCTTGATGAGTCTTAAAATACGGGCTTAAGTCTGTCTTTGTTTGAGGAATTTGTTATTCACATCAGTGTCAAAACTATGTAGGCCTTCAAACAATTAAAAAAATCGGAATAACGTCAAAGGCCATGAATTTAGAACCTCTACCTTGAAACGATTTCTTAAAATCCTGTATCGTCGGGGTGAATATTCAGCACCGGTAATTGCCGTGATCAAAACTTTATAACTACCTCACAAAGAATGTCAATAGGCATCAATAAGTACAATTCAAAGATGAATAGGGTAGATGTCACCTGCGCTGTGTTTCACCGAGTGAGGATAGCGGAGACCCATACCTCAACCCCTCCTTCCTTCTCAATCAATATACCCTAAAGGCCGGCAACGCACTCGTGACGCCTCTGGTTTTGCGGGTATCCATGGGCAGCGGTAATCGCTGACCATTAGGAGATACGTTAATAAAAGTAAAAATTACATCTTATTATTAGAAATGACATCTTAGTTAAATTACTTACTTTTTGTCATCTGTCAAAACGATACTTTGTATGAAAAATGTACTAAATACAATCTTGTGACGTCACTGTTTTAGACTACTCAATAGAGCAGTATATTTCAATGTTTATTTGATAATATATTGTAATAGAAATAAAAAGCTGTAATCATTATATTTGCCGATATATTTTCGTATATTCGTTTTAATCATGGAGATATCGGTATTTATTTACGACACAGTCATCCACACTCTTTCGAACGGATTTCACGACAGTTCAACCAAATTGCTTTCGCACTCCGCCGCGGTGGGCTGTGACAGTCAGGCCTACCTGGTCCAAAGGTCAGCAAATTTAAAGTTATACCTGCTTCATCGCGTTAACCGCCATTTATCAGTAATTATCTGAACCACACGACCACGTCTGCGTCTTCTATTGCCCGTGGCGTGATGTTATATATATAACGTGAACAGATTTATTTAACCATAAAAAAGATTATAGAGACTCAACATTAAAATACAGACATATGCTGTAGCGGACTTCTTATAGAATTTTCAAAGAGGGATACTATCATACATTGTTTTTGTGAAACTAACAAAACGCAAAAAAAGGAAGTGTTAGAGTGGCTAGTGACTTATAGACAGACACTCTGTACCTAGATATTGTGCATTTCTATATTAGTAATTATATTAAAAACTATCACGTGTTTGGAATTTGTTATGCTGAATATAAAGGCGCTCATAGCTCAGTTGCACTCGGTGATTAGAAACAATCACCGAGGGTAAGTAACGATGACGCAGTCAGTACTTGGATGGGTGACCGCTGGTGGCATGTTACCACGAGCGTCTCCGTGATTCGGAGGTCACGTTAAGCAGTCGGTTCCCTTTGTTATCATAGGATAACAGTCGTGAAGCTTAGTTGGAGGCCTTTGGTCGGCTTAAAAAGATCCAACGGCAAGATTCGTAGCCACAACGTATTCTTGTCAGTCCCCACTTGGCCAGCGTGGGGACGTATGGCCTTAACCCTCCTCTGAGAGGAGACCCGAGCCCAGCAGTGGGAGATAATGGGTTGTTGATGATGATGATGACTATAAATATACTAAAGATACTAGGTACGTTCAAAAAAATAATTAACAGCCACCAATATCTCAGTCCAAGCGGTCTAGTGGGTTAGGTCTTATCTGCTAGCCAGAACTCGGGAGTTCTATTCCCAATAATGTTGTTTGATAGATACGACTGTGTCTGGGTGTTATTTAATATTGTTTGATGAATACCACGATGTCTGGGTGTTATTTAATTTAATTATTGCTAGTGGTCACCCAGGGGTCGAAATATAACTATAATAAATATTTTTAGCTTCTCGCACTCCTCCTTTACATAAAGTTTAACTGTGCCAAATCTCAAACACATCCGTATAATTTTCGGTAATAGTACAAACATTTTATTTTATGTATTACTATATAGATATCTTTGTGTGTGTGTCTGAATATAACCAATTTGATCCGTAAGTGTATAGACTACACTTAATATGTGGTTAGCTATTACAATACAACACACACACACAAACACACTTCTTAATAAAGGTTTTAAAGCAAATACTAATTAGGTAGATATTTTTACTTCTTTTTATGATAAAACTAAAATTATTAACTCATTACATATTATTCATCATTTAAAATACTTAAAAACAAAAACAAGGTCTATACTTTTAAGTTTTTTTTCTTTTATGTTGTTATAGAATTTTTTGTATAATTTATACTTAAAAGCGATCCAGTTATTATAGATGATCCTACAAAAGGATGTCTCCTATATAATTTGTGTCGAGGACCGCCAATTATAAGTTTAAAAAGTATAACTCGAGAGAACACTCAGCCTGTTTAATTATATCCTTTGAAAGAATTTTTTAAATGTAGCAACACTAGCAACAGACGCTCACTGCTTCTCCCGCGCTTTCACAGACAACTTTTATTTTAAAACAACTTAAGAATAAATGTGGTTTAATATTGTTTTTATAAAAGAAAGTACAATTTAGGTTTGATTTATTGTGTTGTGTTGTTATACTTAATTAAATATATTATAAACTTTATGCACTTTTGTACATCGGCGGAATTAATGCCCAGGGCATTCTCTACCAGTCAAACTTGGGATGGTGGAGAAATTGTATAAGGTAGGTGCACATAGATTACAGATTAGCAATAGACGAAAAATAATAGTTAACTGAATGCAAAAACAATAAAAAAAAATTAATTAGTTTTTTTAGTTATGTTGTGTGTGTGTGTTGGGTTTTCAGTACAAAACGTTTTTTGATCGTGACTATCTTGTTTGGGGATATTATTTGTTATGAAATTATGTGTAATTTTAAAAATTAAAAATACTTTACCACGTTACTTATTAAAACTAAAATATTATTATTTGAAATGTTTTTAAATGAATGACATATTTATTTGAATTAATTTGTGTTTAAAAAATCAATCCAAAAATGTGTGATGGGCTGATTTACATTTGTTTGTGTTATTACTTATTATATTATTATTATAAGCACATTTTAAGTTACTTTGAATATTATTCAACATTTAAAAATTGTCTCTTTTTAAAGTTCTAATTAAATAATTTGATACAATTTTTACTTCTACCTAAAACTATTTCTTTTTTTAATTTTACATATCCAATGGCTTTTATTACTGTTTTTTTTTAAATAAACATTAATATTGCGCGTATCGTTCTCTTACCAGACATATTACCTTCCGGCCTTCATAAGGCCAGCAACATACACTAATAACATAAAACAAGCTAGATACATCCATACCTCACGATGACACTGCATATAAAGGTTCATACCGTCGGACGCTATATCTATACTAAGGCAAACATATCACAGAACGCACTATATGTCTTGATTATCACAACAACGTCAGTTTTATCATACCTCCAGAACTAATTCTAACATAGCACTTCCCTTTGTACTCTGGTACATAGCTATCGATTCGGCTAGCCCCGGGGCGCGTAGGTCACAGAATCACGCGTACGAAATGTAATAATAATCGACCATCCCGCGGGCTTATCTGTAAACGACTGCAGGCGAAAAGGTTTGTAGCTGGGGGCGAAACGTAGTGCGTAGCTCGAGGCTCCGCCCCGGGGAACGCCATTGGCCAAAAGCGGTAGCAAGCCACCACCGCGCCTCCCCATTGGCTACCCGGTAGCCACCGGTGGGGGTACCGTGTCGCATCTACAGACAATATTTTGACGTTTTTTTACCGGCGCGGTGGCATTTCTCGTCGCAGCGATTAATTGTAATTCTTTATGGCTATTGTAGGGTTAAGTGAGCAGTTATACGTGACGTTTGTGTTCCATGTTTGAATAGCTCGTTGGTATTGGATACGTCGTTGTGTCAGATTTGCGCGGGCGCACTATTTTGTTCGTTTTTTGTTGCTATTTGTGTAGGTTCGTTTGTGTTACCATGTTTGGATTGTTTTTTTTTTTTCAATTTCATTTTTAATACCACCTGTTTACATTTCGTTTTTATTAAAAACGCTTTTGTCTGATTGTGTTGGTGTTTGCTCTCTCAAAAGGTGATTTTACAAAGAGACTTGAACATTTGTAACAAAAACCCTTTGTGAGTTGTGGAGTCTCCTACTTAACGAACACTTTGAACTGTTGCTTTGGGTTAGCTTGTAACATTAGTATTTTCAAGTTATTTGAAGTGCTCTTAACTAACATTCATCTTGAGTTGTCTGGAAAATGCATTAAATTGTTATACCTATGTAAATTTCACGCTTTGTTTTTAGTACGAATATATCTGTTTTTATCATAAGAAATCTTAACTATTATATGTTATGGTAGTAAGGTAGTTATTAGTCGATAGTAGTATGGTATGGTAGTAAAAAGTGTAAGTATCAAAAGTGTCCCTGGATGAAGTACAAGTATGTATAGTGGGCATATTCTCCGGTTCTGAGAGGGTTTTACATAAAGTTTTAAGCACACTAAGCGTATAGATAGGTATATCATACGGGTACCTTTTTTGTGCGGGAAACCCCTCGGATACCACTTACTGGTGGTTATGTCGAACTCGAATCGACTAAACATTGTCGAAAGCGTATCGTATATCGAATCGTATTCTTTCTAAAATTGTTTGACCTGGGTGAAATCGAACCCATGACCTCCGGCTTGCCAATAAGTAGCACTAACCACTAAAGCAACGGACACTTCAATCTATACAAATAAATAAAATTGAAACGTTTGTTTGTAATCTCCAATTAACAGTTATTCGCTAAGTGCATATGAAAGTAAGTAGGTACCTACCTATATACGGTTATTCCCTAAAAACAATCTTTATAAAGAATTGTCTATTCATCTGTTTGTTTGTGCCGTTTAATCTGTAGAACGACTGACTTGGACGTTCAATGGCAGGACTAACTCAGGCTATTCCCAAAGCGTTCTCCGCCATTGTTGTTCTAAGGTTCAACTAGTATATAATATATTTACCTAAATATGTATCTACAGATTTCACATTACAATAGAAAGTATCCCTGTCTGTCTTACAAGACTGAAGGGGAATAAATTTGGGGGTTTTCCTGTTTAGGGGTGCAACCGACGAAGGGAAGAATAAAAATCTTTCGTGAATAATATAAATATTATCTATTGTATAACAGTAATGGGTAAGCATAATAACTTGGTCGGTTTTATGTTTGTTAGATAAATAATAAATAAATAAATATGTTCAGACATTTTAACACACAACGCCATCTAGTCCCAAACTAAGCAGAGCTTGTACTATGGGTACTAGATAACTGATATGAATACTTATATACTTTTCTTTGTAAATACATACATATTATACATAGTAAACACCCAAACTCCGAAACACATATTTGCAGATCATACAAACATTTGGTCCGACTCAGGAATCGAACCCGAGACCTCTAGCACTGCAGTCGCATTCGCTACCACTGATGATGATTAATGATTAATGGTATGTATTTTTATATTTGGGCCGTAGTAATAAACGGGTTCTTGAGTGGAGACCGCGTCTTGGCAAACGTAGTGTAGGACGTCCATAGGCCAGGTGGAGCGATGATCTGTGTAAGACGGCTGGCAGGAGCTGGATGCGAGAAGCCGAGGATCAAACTAAGTGGCGTGAAATTCTACTTCCAGCAGTGGAC
Organism: Hyphantria cunea; assembly: GCA_003709505.1. Taxonomy (NCBI): domain Eukaryota; kingdom Metazoa; phylum Arthropoda; class Insecta; order Lepidoptera; family Erebidae; genus Hyphantria; species Hyphantria cunea. The sequence goes on along the minus strand of PKRV01001933.1, from coordinate 130,907 downwards.
TGCGATAGGCTGACGATGATGATGATAATATTTGAGCCTGCCACAATGACTGTCTGATGAGCATGAGCAGAATCCAGGAGTATTGGTCACCATACTCATTGCGAATGCAGACAATTCAGCTTGGTGGCCAAGTGAGAGAGCCACGCTTCAGCATACATTGACCGGCTCGACCGGAGTAATAACACGGCCTCACAGAAAACCGGTGTGAAACAGTGCCTGCGCTGTGTTTCACCGAGTAAATGAGAATACACACTACTGATAAATATAACAACATATATTATGTACGTAGACGTTTCTATTTCTATAAACATAGGTTAACTTATTGGGGTTTTTTCATTTAGTACCTTTAAACAAGCAATTATTAGAATTAAGATTATATATACAATCTGAATCTCGGAAACTGCTTCAAAGATTTTCATGAAATTTTGGACCCCCCCCCCCCCTAAAAAAACCCCTTGCTTTCAGGGGCGATAAATCAGTCTAGCTAGGATCTATTTTTAGAAAATTTACCAAAATAATAAATAAATAAATATTTCGGACATCTAACACACAACCAACTTTACTCCTATTTTACATAATATGGAGTGTTATCACTTGTATTGATCTCATTGAGTTAAGTAAGAGCCGAATAAGGAAGAAAACTTAATACCATGTGACTGGCCAAAGTGGTATAGAGGACCAAGCCCTTCTTTCTAAAATGAGGCCTGTAAGTACAGCAATGGATTAATAAAGGCTATATTATAAAAGGTAAAGTTTATTTTGGTATTTGTACAATGCGTTTAAAATTAGAATAGGACTGGATTCGTGAGTAACTTCACTGGAATTATAGTGGTGGAATAAACATCAATCAATCAACAACCCATAATGTCCCACTGCTGGGCTCGGGTCTCCTCTCAGGAGAGGGTTAAGGCCATACGTCCCCACGCTGGCCAAGTGCGGGTTGGGGACTGGCAAGAATACGTTGTGGCTACGTAAATCTTGTCGTTGGATGTTTTTAAGCCGCCCGAAGGCCTCCAACTAAGCTTCACGACTGTTATCGTATGATAACAACCGGGACCGACTGCTTAACGTGACCTCCGAATCATGGAGACGCTCATGGTAACATGCCACCAGCGGTCACCCATCCAGGTACTGACCGTACTCATCGTTGCTTACCCTCGGTGATTGTTTCTAATCACCGAGTGCAACTGGGCTTGAGCACCTTGGAATAAACATCAAATAACATAAAAAAAAATGAGTTTATATTTTTTTTCTCAAAAGCGCGGCTAAGACTCGATGGTAGCATTTATATTATTTTAAAGTTTGGCGCAATTAATATCAATTTTAGTGACATTGAAAATTTGTTATAAAATTTTTTTTTATTGTAAATTCTTGTTTTTTTTGCACATTATACAAAAATAGCTGAAGTTGTTGATAAATGCGGGGCAAGATGGCGGATATCTGATCCTATTCTTATTTGAAACGCATTGTAGGTGTGTTCGATTTTCAAATTGAAATACATGCTGCTTTTATGAAAATTTTGTAGATACATGATATAAACCTAATCATAAACGATACTTAGCTAACAGACCGATAAGTTATATTGTAGATGAATATTTATAAATACGGAAACCCGGCTACAGATGTAGAGCAGTGACTTAAAGCTTTATGCAGTTTTGTGAATGTTTATATTTTAATCATATCTACCTTTACGCAAAGTGTATTTTCATATCATCAAGGATCAAGCTTTGGTACTTATAGAAATAATTATTAAAAGTGCTTACTTACTTGCTGCTTACGGCCGTTTTCATTTCCTATCTCTTGTTCAAACTGGAGATAGTCTAATTTTTTTTCAATGCAATACTGAATATGTATGTAAGTTAGAAATTGCCAAAAAAAACATGGCCAATTCAATACTTTTTTTTTGGCTAGCCACGATTTCCGCATTGCCGTTTACAAAAACTAGCAAACGATATGAATTTAAAATAGGAAACGAATAGGAACGGATTTTTTTGAAAATACGAAGAAAAATAAGTATCAGTATAACTTGAAAAAGACTCAAAATTCCCTTCGATATGAAAACTGGTGCTCTTCGTAGGTGTGAACAGATTTCCTATAATTACATACTTAATAAATAATAATAAATAATAAATAAATATTTTGGACAATTACCACTCAACGCCATCTAGTCCTAAACTAAGCAAAGCTTGTATTATGGGTACTAGACAACTGATATAAATACATATATACTTTTTTTTTGTAAATACATACACATTATACATATAAAACACCCAAACTCCGCAACAAATATTTGCAGATCATACAAACATGTGGTCCGACCCGAAATCGAACCCGAGACCTCAAGCACAGCAGTCGCTTACGCCACCACTGCGCCACCGAGGTAGTCGATAAATATATAACCGCAATCCCGATTCAGTTGCCTGTTAAACAAAAAATAACGAACTTAATCAAAATCGATTTAGCCGTTTAGACAGACTGCGTGCTTTTTTCGCTGCGAATACAAGTTCATAATGTTATTGTTCATTTAAATGCATAGCAGTTCCACTTGATCATAAGACTTATAATTTCTGTATAATTAACAATACTTGATTACAGTTCAACGCCTAACTTCATTAAAATAAGGAACTCTATAATATAGACAGAAAAAATAATTTATTGCTAGCAACAAATTGTTTTTTTTTTTTTGTAGCTTTTAACACAATAAAAAAGAAATAATCAAATGACAGCTGTCAAAGCATTGTGTGGTCTCTTGAGTTGCGGTGGCAATAGCGTCAATTTTTCGGGTTTTCCGTCACAAACAATTGAGATAATTTGAGATAATTAATTTCGTGTGGAAACACACCCTTGAGTTGGTGTATGTTTAATAACCACCCTGAGGTGTTGGACATTTGGCGGGCGCACAAGAAATTTTTGGAAACTCTCATTATATGGAAAGTTTTCAAAATAATCGTAACCCCCGTTTTTTAACAAAGGGTATCCGTTCATTTGTTTGATTTGAATAGCTAATTAAATTATAATGTTTTTGTAAGTACGCCGGGTGGGAGTTACTAAGGGCTTCTGATAATAAAGAGCGTTTAACACGATTTCCTCGAGTTATAATTATTATTTGTTCTAAATATAAATTGAAAATTATATTTCACTTTGAGGTTCATACAAAAGGATATTGTTGGCAATGTGGCCATTATTTGGTATAAAATTTCTACCAGATATGAAGAATTTTTACCACGCTATTTAAATAAGATTTTTTAATTTTGGTAGTTCGGGTAGTTTCAATTCACGTAAATTTATTAATTTAAATACTTGTTTAAATACCTTGCCTAACTACTAACTAATCTACTTGTAAATAAATTATTTCTTATTTTTTTATTTTAATTAGTAACGACCATATTTACTTAAATAAGTTAATAATCCAAATAAATAAAACAAAACAGATAAAATATACACGTGGCATAATTGATCACAAAACTTGAAAATTATTAAAACTATAACACTTGTAGTCTATTATATACACTATCTATACCAATTATAACACTCAAATCTAAGTCACAATCGACGTTTTTTTGCGTCCGTTGCGGCCAAAGACAATGAAACATAAACTTCATATTACAAAAGGTTAAAAAACTACCAAAGACTTCTGACAAAAAAATAGCCGAACACATTATCAGCTCATTAATGTCTAATTCACCGCGGCGACCCGACCCACGGGTCATCAATTAAAAATTACAAAAGTGTCAGTCGAATTTGATAAATTCACATTTTCTTACTTATGTCGTTTTGTCTTACCGACCGATTAGTCACACGATTCCGTTAGATATTTCAAATTGAGAATTATGTAACGGTGTTCTAATTTTTAAATCGAATTTGGAAAGTAAAAAATGGTTGACAGTTAGATTGTCATTTGTATTTTTTTATGTTGTTTTTTTATCATTAATGTTTCATAATTTGATTTTCCTTAATATCCTAGTTTCTAACTTCTTTTAAAATTATTAAAATTCTTCTCAGCAACGCCAACATTCATTGTAATCACAAATGATCTTAAATAAGTTCCCAAGGTATCTAAATGTTGTTCAAATATTACAATAATTATAACAGAGGTGTCAAAATTGCACTTGACGTAATATTTAACCGAAAAAATCAAGCTCTGTTAACCAATCCGTTGGATCAAATCAAAGTGCCTGCAGCAATTCGACACACTATATTTATTTTTATTTATTTATTTGTCTTTATTGTATACACATAGTAAGAAATGGTACAACAGGAACAGTCACAAAGTATATATAACAATTGGCGGTCATATCGCTCTCGGCGATTTCTTCCAGACAACCATAACACGGATATGAGTGTTTCAAAAATAGTAGTGCACCATATACAAATGTTATACACTATTCATATTACACTAACATACTTATACCTATACAAATATATATACACACTGAAATATATATATATATACACATACAGAATAATATACATAAACAGTTGTCAGTTTTGTTATTTTAAAAATGGATTGTATGATAATTAACCAAAAGGAAGTATTTATGTCAAAGAAAACGATATAATTTCCTAAACTATAAAAAATAAATGTTATTATTTTCTTGACGTATTTCTTTAATATTAGACTTACATATAGATGAGTAAAAAAAGCTTTAACGTGCGGTTCCGCCCGCTTGAATGTCGGTGAAAAATAGTAGTCTATGGCTTTCTCTACGGTCCAATCTATCTCTATCAAAATTTATCCGTGAAAGCGTAATAGACTGGCTTTGGAATTTTGATGATAAAAATGGATACTTATTTAAGAATCACTTGTTAGGTTAGTATTCGTCAGATAACCTACAAAGTCCTACCAACTAAATTGTTTAATGCCTTTTCTTCTGATGGTAATAACAAATTATCTAAATCCCCTCAGTAATTAAATATCTACATCAAATCGTTACCCATAAATCATAGACATTTTTTATAAATTCAAAGTTCAAAAATCGAATCCTTCGTTGATTAATCATAAACAATTTTGTTAGGAATGTAGACTATTACTACCAACATTAAAAAAAGAATAAAACCAACACTTCTAAATTCAAATTATCGTGAAATAATTCTGTGAAGTGTGTAATTTGGTAAAAATTTGAAATATTTCATGACGGTCGTGTCCACTGCAATTACTCGAGTATTCGAGAAGGCACGCGAGGCGCACCTCTATTATTCGGCTATCGGGTGATACTCTATTAGGGCTCCACTAATGTCATGTGGTACACGGTCACTAATATGATATAATAACGATACTTGGAAAGTTACATTTATATGACTCTGAGATATTCCCAAAGGGACCGTCTACATTTTAAACGAGACATTCTAATTTGAAATGTCAAAGTATAAATAAAAAGTAAGAACATCTAGTTTTGACAAAAACTTAGGTAGTATTTGTTGAGATTCCTGTACTTCTTTCTTTCTTTTTCTTTTTCTTTTTTCTTTCTTTTCTTTTCCTTTTTTAAAAAGACAACTCCCGCATTAGGAATATCAATGCCTGTGTCGCGGGGATCTTTACAAACATACATGAAACGGACACAAAGTACACCCAGACTTAGAACAACAATTTATGGATCACACAAAGTGTTGTCCCATGTAGGATTTGAACCCACAACACTTGGCGCAGTAGGAAGCGGTGTGGCGACCACTGAAACCACTAGGCCAACCGTGTAGTTCATTTTTGATATTAGTATTTCTATTTATTAGCAGATTTCTTAAAGATTTTTTCCGTGGTGTAGTTAGTCGAAACCTTCTTTCTACGTAGAGGTGTGTCTCCAGCAGTGGACTATTAAAAACTATTCATGTGATGTGATAATATATTTTTATGGGGGACTAATTGTAGACGGATGTAGCCTACCTGAGTGACTGTTACAGAAGGTGCTGACACCCGTTTGGAGTTCGTATCCATAACACTCAGTGTACCTAGTAACCTGCAAGGTGACCGTTTAAGTCGTAGTGGTTTCCATCCATCCGTGTAATTCTATACATTTTTTTAAATGCATAGCTATTGCACTTAATCATTAAACTTATAACTTCAGTGTACTTAACGGTAATTTAATACAGTTCAACACCAAAATGTATTATTATATATAAAAAAGGAACTACAAAATACAGAAACAAAAAAATATTTATCGCTGACAACAAATTGTTTTGTTTCGTAGCCTTTAACGCTTTAAAAAGAAATAATTAAATGACAGCTGTCAAAGTATTATGTGGTCTCTTGAGTTGCGGTGGCCGTATCGTCAATTGTTCGTGTTTTCCGTCACAGACAATTAGAAGTAAGTTGAAACCTCCTTTCTACGCAGAGGCCTATGTCCAACAATGGACTGTTAAAAGCTGATGATAAGATGTGATAATATTTTATTATGAAAATTAGAAATTTTTATACCGATACCTAATATGTACCTTTGAACGAGCAATTCTTGTATATATATATGTTCCCGGCAACCTGTATAATTCAGTATTCTATACAATACGTAGGCAATGTATACAATACCTAACACGTTTAGATAATGTGTGAAATATTATTTATTTTATACTTTGCTACTACTATAAGAAGCCTAATGCGCGGCCGGTAAAGTGCTATCTACGGGAATAGGTCAAAAGTAGTCCACTCAAACTCATCTAATCCAAATGATTGTATAACAAGACGGGGATCTGGAGTGGTAACTGTTCTTTTTTTTTTCTCTTTTTTTTTATGTGTTGGAATGCATTTACGCACTTCGCTCCCCCCCCCGCGGGGACAGGGGGTTCACTTTGTGTGGGGCTCCTGACTGACTCCAGCCAGACTACCCACTAAACCACCACGGTGTGCCACTCTGCGCCTGAGACGGGAGAGATCCGGGAACCGCTTTCTTACGCCATCCGGACCCCTCCCAGCGCTTGACCGCACTGAAGCGGGCACCGTCTCTAGATGTTAAGACCTCTCAATGTGGGCGACGTACGGCACACGCGTAACGTTGCCCCCCTTGCGGGTGGCCTGTGAAGCGGATGGGGGGGAAAACCCGTCCCGCCCATCCGCGGCCACACTCAGGGTGGCATGAGGCGCTGGTAAGCGCGCCTCCGCCGCCCTGTTCGCCGGCGGCGGATCGGGTCCGAGTGGAGATCGTCCTCTCGGGCCTTCTCCGCCGCCTCCTTCTGCGAGATGACTTCCTCGCAGAAGGTCGCGACCGCGGTAAAACTGCTCTCGCCGCCGGCCATGGAGCGTACGACGGCCGGCAGCGAGAGATCTCCTCCGATGACTGCAGTGAGGGCCTGACGCTGCGGCGCCCAAGCGGGGCACGCGGCCAGCGTGTGCTGGGCCGAGTCCTCACTGCAGTCGCAGTGGTGGCAGGCGGGACTCAATTCCCTCCGCGCGACCGAGTGCAGGTACTTCCCGAAGCAACCGTGCCCGGAAAGCACCTGCGTCAGTCGGAAGGAAAGGGTCCCGTGCTGCCGCCCCGCCCACTCGAGGATGACCGGCTGGAGCGCCTCCACGGTGGCGAAGCCAGCACGTGGAGCCTCCAGCCGCGATGACCACCGAACCATAGTGGCTCGACGGGCGGCTTCACGCCACTCGCGTACCTCTTCGGGCGGAGGGCGCATGCCACTCTCCGCCCGGAATTCAGCCACCCGTCGATAAACTTCGGCGAGCACTTCCGCCTCCAAATCCCACGGGGGTGTACCGGCCAATGCGCATCCGGAGTGTGTAACTGTTCTAACCTACATCTGTATGATTCTGAATAAACTTGATTTTAAGCAAACAGAACACGTGTACTGTTGTGTACTGAAACTGGTATGTACAAAATAACGAGCTAAGGAATCGTTTCCTTAGCTCGTTATTTTGTACATACCTAGATAGTAACATGAAATTAATAAATACAGACCATAATCTATTTATTTTACACAGTGCCGATGGGTCAGTAAGTATTATATAAAATACCTAGCTAAGGCATGTAATAGACAATAATATTCATAATATTTCATACATTGCCTGGATGCCCCAGGTATTGTATACATTGTCTGGGTAATGTATAAAATACCTGAATTATACATAGAATCTCGAAAACGATTTCAACGATGTTGATGAAATTATTACGCAGGGGGTTTCGGGGGCGATAAATCGATTTAGCTAGAATTCATTTCTGGAAAATTTAGTAAAAAAGAAATATAGAACTAAAGCTCTGTCATGCAGGTACTGACAAGTTTGAGAGTAAAGTAGCCACAACGTTGTCTTGCCACTCCCCAACCCGCACTCGGCCAGCGTGGGGACGTATGGCCTTAACCCTCTCTTGAGAGGCGACTCAAACCTAGTAGTAACATAAAAACAAGTCAATACACATGAAATGCTGAATACTGTACCTACTCACTCGCCTGCTTTAAAAAAAGCCTAATATATAATTTCAAAGCCAATTGTAGTTGGTCGATGCATGTACCGACTTCAGTAGAATAAAGATGAATGAATAAGCATAAGGCAGGACAACATCATTGCATAGAGAAGGAAAACTGAAACCAAACACAAACCTCCTTTATAAGGAGAGGTAGTGCCTGTTTATGGAACATTTAATATCAAAACCATTTTAATTCATATAAAAATGACTTATAGCAGTCATTATTATAATTAATCTACAGTATTTATCCAACCAACATAAATGAATGCTTGTTTTTAGTATCAAAGTGCATGCAAGTTTCTAAATCAATAATATATTCACAAAATAACACCACTTAGTTATTAGAGGCCCGGTACAGCACCAAACGGTTGATAATTGCGCCTGCGCATACCTCCTAATCATAGGTATTTGCGATATTTTATCTTCATGATTGTTTTGTTTCAAATGTATTTCGGGGTAATGTTGGGTTGCGGTGTTTTGTTGTTTGTTTACGTGTTTTAGGGTACAGTTTGATAACTTTGTTTTCAGGCTTTTTAAGGACTTATGCTTTATTTAAATAAAGTGCACGCGATTGCTTGCATACCTACGTTTCAGATTATAATTTACTGGTTTCATTTTATAGTGTATTATTTTTTTCATATTGCATTAACTATATATTTTAAAATGCTAGTATTTACCCGCGGCTCTATATGTTGGTTACGGCGGTAAATAGTAGCCTATGTCCTTCTTCAAGAATCAAAGGATGTCCATTGTAAATTTCATCCAAATCGATTCAGTAGTTTAGCCATGAAAGCGTAATCAACAGACATAGTTAGTTTAGAATTTATAATATTGGGATGGATTCGTTATTGAGTTGTTCTTGAGTTATGTTATTGTGTCTGTGTGTATTTAAATTTGAACTCTTTCCTCATCTAATAATCATGATATTTTTGAACAAATTGTTCCATACCAATATTATAACTTCGAAAGTAACTATGCCTGTTTGTTATGGTTTCACGGCTAAAGCACTTCACAAATTTTAATGAATTTTTGCACAGATATTCCTTAATTTTGAGGAAGTACCACAGCTACTCTGTACTATCTGTACTACGTTAATCGAAATTCATGCAGGCAAAGCGCCGGCAACAGCTAATACAGAATATAACTCATCGTACCAGCTATCAAGAAAGGAGCATTAGCCCAGAAAATTACTGAATTTATTATTACAAAATATACAAAATTGCAAACAAAGCCGTGGTCAACAACTAGTACGTTATAAGTCCTAAAATACTTGTATTCAATCAGTGAGTCAGATTGATTTCCTGTTGACACCCATTTTTTGCCGACTTTTTTTGTCAGTGACACAAAAAATATCTATACCCTAATATATAAAGCCAATAATCTAAGAAATCGACACTATTATTAACGTTTTTTAAGTAAAAAACTAATCAAATATGCAGTTTCGTGCATCAATATTTTGAAAGGTACTGTTCAAAAACCCGAAATTTCGAAAATCACGTATGCGATGTACATTTAATTTTTCTACTATAGTTTGACAAATATTTAAATCGAACTTATAACACTTAAAGTGCATTTGCGTTACCAATTATAAAAGTTAGGTACGACATTGCAATGATTGCAGGCCATGCTGCGGAGCGGAGGTACTCCGCCATTTCTTTCTTAAGTTATGCTTGCCAAGGAGACGGCGGAGCGGGACCGGGAGAGGCTTAGAACTCTACTGGCCCGCCAAGCCCGGGAATAGGCCAGGTACCGCAGGAGACTTGGGTGCCGGAGATCTCAGAACGATCTCCGTCCTCCATAAGCGCAAGGCTGAGGGTGACAGATGAAGCCATCTGTCACCCTCACTACGCACTAGCAGAAGCAGAAAAGCTAATTGGTATAATTCACTTAGTTATCTGTCATATAAGACTATTTGAAAGATACAGGTTGGCCGATATATACCTATATACATGTTAATATGACACAAACCTGGGTATGTCTCTATCAAGGTAATTGAGCCTCACTGATTTCAGCACAAATGGGCCGGCTGGACCGGGGGGCACAGAAAATCGACGTAAAATGATAGCGTTCGCGCTGTCGTGTTTCATTGGTTGGCCTAGCACTGGGAGGGGTCCGGATGGCGTAAGAAAGCGGTTCCCGGATCCCTCCCGTCTCAGGCGCAGAGTGGCACACCGTGGTGGTTTAGTGGGTAGTCTGGCGAGTCAGACAGGAGTCCTACACAAAGCGAAGCCCCTGTGCCCGCGGGGCAGGAGCGAAGTGCGTAAAGGCAACCCACTACGTAAATAAAAAAAAAAAGAAGTTGCAGAAGCATCACTAGGCCAGTCACCATTGTGCATTATTTCATTGTCTGCATTCGCAATGAGCATGGTGACTAACTCTCTTGGATTCTGCTTGTGCTTTCCATCTGGCAGAATAGTTATTTTGGCAGGAACATCGAAATTATCTTGAAGAAAAGTCAAGATTACTCTAGCAGGGAGTTTTGTTTGTAGTGCGTTGATATTAGTCCTTACTCTTTCAAAGTAATTTGAAAAGTTTTTGATTCAAGATCACAGTATATAGACATTAAACAAATCTTTTGCTTTCTTGAATTTAAAACGTTGCCCCATATTTTTTCGAACAATCTTAATATGAAAGGTTAAAGTCAATCCGACGATTATCGGATTACTCAAATGTTCTTTTGGTCGAATTATAATAATTTGGATCCGTGTTAGTCGATTCTTTTTGTAATAATCGACTAAATCACTGTTGTTCAAAACGTTTATATCGTTTTAAAAAGTAAATTGTGATTGATAGATGTAATTTAGTACACAATACAGGGATCTTAATGTCTTACGCGTTTTGTTAAAACATGACCTCTTACATTTTGGGAAAAAGAATTTAAAATCTTATGAAGTGAACTACAGATTTTTGGTAAAAACGATATTGATCGGCTGAAGATAAAAAATAGAAGGCTGGAGAGATGATGGCGGTGTTATCACCTCAGTGCCTCATTGAACGGTAGAAGAAATACTGTGATAACTTATTTGAAACGCATTGTCTTCTCCAGAGAGTCAATAATACCTTATATTAATCTTTTTTTATGGAATAAGCAAACGAGCAGACGTATCGCCTGATGTTAATCGATTATCACGTCCCATGGACACCCGCAACACCAGAGGCGTCACAATCGCGTTGCCGGCCTTTGAGGGATGGGAATGGGGATGGGGGAGGTTGAGGTATGTCCCTCCGGTACCCTTAACGTCAGGTGCAACACGCGCAAGCGCTGTTTCACACCGACTTTCTGTGAAGCCGTGATATCACTCCGGTCGAGACGGTCCATTTGTGCCGAAGCGTGGGTCTCCCGCGAAAGCTTCTTCTTCTAGTCTTTATTATCCCCAATATTATTTGAGCTATTAGTTCAACCGGTTTTACCTGGATGTCAGTTTTTACGGAGCAACTGGCATCGGACCTCCGCAATCCTGAGGGTGAACTGAATTCGAAGATCAAACTAGTTGTCAGTATATTCAAAGGCATTGACTTCCCAACAACGACTTAACGTGCTCCCCGAGGCTCGTATTAATATTGCGATATCTTCTATTAATATTGTTACTAAAAGTTAATATTTATTAAAAAACATAAATAAATACAGAAAACCACCTATTATCCGCGAAATTAAAAAAAAAATTTAAAGCGAAGCTATCAGATATCTATTCCCTAATTATTTCTTACTTTATGTGTCAGGAAGTACTCGTTCGAATCTATAATCTTCTTTAAGGGTTAGATAGCCCACTTACCGACTAAGGCTTAAGGCAGACATAATATAACGCTACGACCAAAAGGGGCCGAAAACCAATGGAAAATATAGCAACAACGGAAAAAGAAAATATTCAGAGATGCAAAACCAAGTTGCGTGGGTCCGATAGTAAATGAACAAGCTAAAATTTATAAAACTCCCTACGCAAGTACTAAATCGTGTAATCATACGGCATATTTTGGAAAAAAGCTGATTCTTACACTCTTACACTGCTGGATCGATATTAACCAAACATAGCTAAGAACCACCGCAAGGATACTAACTTTCAAATGAAATAAACGGCATCGAAAGAAAAATAAAATCAAAAAATTAAAAAAAAGACAGAGAGGCTTCGACGTCTGACTTACAACACAAATCTTTCTGCGTCGGGGCTTAAAAATATACCAACTTTTTGGAATAGACAAACCTGCATATATTCACGTAATCAGCCAGACCCTATATGCTCTAAGATTTTGAATTTGTAATGTATAGTGAACTCATTATAAGCCCAAAATCTGACCACTAATGCGTTAACATAATACGGCTATTATAATCATAATCTAGTACAAAAACAACACCGTTCAATTCATTATCTGTTATAAAAAGCAGGTATTTTAATGTTCCCATAAGTATAGGGTCAGAGCTCGTCACCACGTGGTGTAGACCTCATCTGAATGAGATAACATCTCGGTTTGTCCGTCATTTTTTTATGGAATTTAGGGAGCAAACGAGCAGACGCATCGCCTGATAGTAAGCGATTACCGCCACACATAGACACCTGCAATACTGGGCGTCACAAGTACGTTGCCGGTATTTGGCAGATGGGGAGGGGGATGGGAGGAGGGGTTAGTGTATGGGCCTCCGGTATCCTCTCGAGTGGTCGAGCTAGCCCATACATGTCAAAACGTGGCTCTACCACGGCAAGCATATCATAGCTTAGAATTAATCGTGTATAATATATTTTACATTATAAAACATTATTTTGCCTAGATTTAAACAGTAAACAGAAGTAAAAGCAAGACTACTTATTAATAAATGTTTGATAATCAGTTAGCAACACAAAAATAGTTTAGATGTTTACTTTCATCCATTCTTTTGATATTTTAGCATAGTACCTAACATTTTGGTCAAACACTTATTTACCTAAAAACATCTGCGTTCTTAATAGATTATAATATTTTTTTGTAGAATTAAAGCACATTATATACTGATTACTGACAATCGCGGGAGTAAGCACGTTCTGGAGTGGATACCTTGGAGTCCTGGCAAACGTAGTGGGGGATGCCCTTTGGCCGGATGGCGGGACGACTTGCATAGGAGGGCTGGCAGCGACTGGATGCAAAAAGCAACAGACCTGGCTCTCTGTTCTTCCTTGGGCCTATGTTTAGCAGAGGACCGCAACGGGCTAATGATATATACTGATTCAATTTAAACTACTTGTCATAAAAAGCTCAATTTTTTCATTAAAAACATTGTTTTATTTGATAGAGATTGTAGACCGAAGTTAGTAGTTATACTCGTATAAGTATAGAATTAGTAGAGGGTAATGGGACTCAAATACTGTGGTCACGTTACATTCCCATGAGACAGCTGGGACGAAAAAGTGTCAATCGCCCCATCATAGGACGATACTATGGGACTAGTCAGATAGACCCGGTGGTGTAGTGGTTTAAGCGTGTGGGTGTGTGTTTCGAGTGTTGTGGGTTCAAGCCACCCACGGCACAACTCTTGGTGTGATCTAAAAATTGATGTTCAGAGTCGGGGTGTTCTTTGCGTGTTTTTTGTACCTAAAATTTCACTTAAACATGGGGTATAGGGTATGCTATACATTTTTATATTTTTTTTTAAAACGAATGTAATCATTTTTACCTTATTCCATAAAGCATATAGCACAATTTAAATCCTATTTACAATTACGTACCATTAACAATTTAACCCGTCGGATGGCCGCGGTATATTCGGCCCGGGACAATTTGGCTCGATCTCTAAGACAATATAATTTGACTGATTGATTGCCCGCCCGTCGTGCGCACACGCAACACAGCAGAATTTAGAATTTCGAAAATTTCAATGTAATTGTTGTTTAATGTGAGATGTTCAGGGAAAAACAAGAGGCAAGATACTTTCTCGCTCTTACCAAGTACATTTGTGCTTAAGTACTCATATACGCTTTAAGTTCGGAAACACAAAGAGTACCTATTCAAAGACATCTGTGTTTTGGATCTGAATAAAAAAGAACTCCTTTACATGGAAAGGCCTATATCCAGCAGAAGACTATAAAAGGCCGTAGATTGTAAGAGGCCGTTGATGAAGGGTGGGCCAGCTCGACCGGAGTGATAACAGGGCCTTACAGAAAACCGATGTGAAACATCGCTTGCGCTGTGGCATGGGCCTCCGATAGGTCATCCCCCTCCTCATCCTCCAAAGACCGGCAACGCACTTGAGACGTCTCTGGTGTTGCGGGTGTCCATGGGCGGCGGTAATCGCTTACCATCCGGCGATCCGTGTTCTCATTTGCTTCATTTATAGCTTGAACTGTTAGATAAACTCTTAATATTTATCTTCGAAAATACGTATACGTTTGATAGTTTTCATTAGTCTTTACATAAGCCTTCTAAAAGACTACTCTGCCTGATGGTAAACATAAGCAGAAATCAGGAACAGTTGTCGCCATACTATACCATACGCATACATGCGAATGCGGACAATGCAAGAATACAATATGGTGAATACACTATGGGGGTATTTTGAGATGCTTCCGCATCATTAGGCCTCCGGTCTAGCACTCGCCAACGAAACACGACAGCACGAATGCTGTCGTTTTAGGTTGGTCTTCTGAGCGAGGGTAGAACCGCCCCGGTCGAAGCGGTCCGTTCGTGCTGAAAGCAACGAAGCTCTGCTATCTTAATAGTTTTAATACATTAGAAATTTGTTCGACTATTGTATTGAACTCAGGGATTTTACTGTATAAGATCGACTTCGAGTAGAATTTACTAGATATTTTGACGTTCTTAATATAGAAATAGCGTGATTCATATCCTATTAATATTATAAACGCGAAAGTTCGTTACTCTTTCACCTAAAAACAACTCAACGGATTTGGATGAAACTTTACAGTAATATAGCTGATACGTCAGAATAACACATTGGCTACTATTTGTCGCGATAACCGATATATACCCGGGCGGAGCCACGGGTATAAACTAGTTAAAAATATAAAATACGGAACAGACAAAATACCATAAATATAATACATGATCATTTATTACAGTCTTAGTGCTTGATGATTAATCATACTTACTTTTGCCTAGAATATAAAGATTAAGAAGATACATAGCACACTATTCGATAAATCTTTTGAAACAGTTCGAATTTTAAAATACCGAATAACCCATTTAACTAAAATTAAATCGTTGAAATATGGCTTCAATTAAAATGTATTGGGGTCAGAAGAATGATTGATGGGCCCAAACGCAGGTAGGACATATACTTGATTTAATGTTTTTATCTGTGTGTAACAACTAGATTTGCACGTATGCCAGAACTGGACATTCTGGGCATAGGCCTCTTCTAAAAAAGGAGGTTGGGCTGCTTTACCAAGCCGACCTGACTGGTCGGTATAAGGCTTGTGTCAAATTCCCCGCCACAAATCCCAGTACGGTGACGGCCCGTGGATGTTTCCACACGTAAAAAATGAGGCTTGAGTCAAGTTGTCCTTCTCTTAACTTGCAGAGTTTGTTCCTTAAGTCAGCTTTTACAATACCCACGAAGATCAGAATGAGAGAATGGACAAATAACGATGTTGGCACTTCATATTTTTAATCGGTTAAATTCAGATCACTAATGATTTAAATTAAAATGCTTAAAAGTGCATTAACTTGTAATTTAACTATATGTATGAGACGATGGGACTGGCATTTACAATTGTATAAAGCATCTAAAAATAAGTAAAGAGGATTAACAACACAAATATAATATCACCAACCGCTTAAAAAACAAGATGGCGTATGGTGGCACTGTTAACAACTTAGAGCCTCATTATACGGAGGAAGACATACCGTGATTATCTATTATAAACGTATTTTCTACTCCGCTACTCCAAAGATTACATAATACCTTGCATTAATAATGTTACTAAAAGTAAAACAGATCGTTCAAAATTCTAAATAGAAATTAGGCGATTCAAAACCCTTACGGGCACTATAATTTTTAAACACGTATGCATTTATTAAAAAAAATAATATGAAATTATAACTAGCACAAAGGAAGGGGCTTGTTCATATTGCACATCGCTTCGATTGCCGTGATATCGATTATGGTAATTCGATATTCGAATTGGAACAGGTGCATCACACCGCGCTGAGAAAGAGGATTGGGTTCTCTACCGGTTTAGTTAATCAATTCGTATTAATATTTTATATGCGGCATGTAAATCGCGAACTAATGTTGGTATTATTTTTCAATATAGCACCTAACCTATTATTATTTAAAATATTTTTATTGTTTTTTAAAGAATATAACAGTTCAGAAATTTGTATAAATAAATCTATAAACATAAATCATAAACAAACCATAATCTCCCACTGCTGGGCTCGGGTCTCCTCTCACGAGAGGGCTAAGGCCAAACGTCCCCACGCTGGCCAAATGCGGGTTGGGGACTGGCAAGACAACGTTGTGGCTACGTAATCTTACCGTTGGATGTTTTTAAGCCGCCCAAGGGCCTCCAACTAAGCTTCACGACTGTTATCCTATGATAACAACCGGGACCGACTGCTTAACGTGACCTCCGAATCATGGAGACGCTCATGGTAACATGCCACCAGCGGTCACCCATCCAGGTACTGACCGCGCCGTCGTTGCTCGCCCTCGGTGATTGTTTCTAATCACCGAGTGCAACTGGGCTATGAGCGCCATAAATAAATCTACAGCCAACTAAACATTCATGAAAATTGAAAAAATGAAAAATATATTATATCAAAAACTAAAGGTATGTATAGACAATGGTGTTGTACCTTAAAATACAAAAGTTTTTTTCACGAAGTAAAACGTCTTTATGACATTATAAGAAATTACATGATCTGAAAATAAATTTTCCTATTAATACCTATAAGTTATCGCATTCCACGCAGACATGCCTCCGAGTTACGTGGAAAGCTTAACTAATAAAACATAAATCTAAGCCTTCAAAAACACGTCTTCATATCAAAAGTCGATTAAAAGTTTTTTATATTTTAAGTACTCACTTGTTAAAACTTTATTCTCTTGAGTAGTTCAATTTGATTTTAGTTAACAATTTAGTTTACTTTTATCTCAAAAACAAGCATTATTAACTTAAGTTTTTTATTCGTTGGATATTAAAACAGCAAATTACTAAAACATCAAAGGTCTCAAAATCGTTTTAAATTATGAGTCGAATGTGATTTCAAGCATCGATTCCCTCCGATTCGCACCCCCGCATCTCTTGCGTGACGTAAATCGTATCATGCAGATAAGTTTCGTTCGAAATTCAAATTCGAATTGAACTGGCAGGTGGCGCGTGCTCTATGGATGTCGTGTGAGCAATATGCAAAATTGTACAATACGAGTGCGTTATCTTGTTTTCAGAATTTATGAAGATCGTTATTTGTTTTTGCGAAAGACGGTCCCCATTTCATGTCATCCACATTTTTTATATTTTTTATCATTAATTCCATCACGACGAAGATTTGAAGACTTGGAAGACTTAGAATTGAAGACTTGAAATACTTGACATTGGCAGAAATAGCTGATCCGGCTGGTTGCCATATCATCAAAAGAAGAAGAAATTTGTTTATTATTAAAATGTTTCTGAGTAGGCCATACTCTTAGGACTTATAAATATGTATATATATTCTACGGTTTTTGTATAGAGAATTTATTTCTCTACTGTAACTAAGTACATAATATATGAATGACTAATATAGAGAACAGTGGTATTTTCGGCAGTCTATGCATGTTCAACGTTCTTTACTGACTTAAAAAAAGAGGAGGTTATCAATTCGATTGTTTTTTTTTATGTTTTTTACATCAAAACTTTTGACTGGGTGAACCGATTTTGAGGATTCTTTTTTTATTTGAAAACTGGTGCTTTCCGTGTGGACGTATTTCGATTTCGTTCAGTTCTTGAAGTCGGTTTTTTTTGTTAATTGTTATTACGTAGCCTTGTTATAGTTTTTCAAACTTTTGTTTATTCTTGTATTCATAAACTTTTATCATAATTTTTATACGACTATTACGACTTCTTTATTTTTTAAAGTATTTCCAACGAGACTAATTAGAAATGAAAAAAAAAGGGCTGACGACTAGCAAAGAACGAAACATTTGAACCGTAAAATTACATTATCGTGCTTACCTTTTTACAATAACCGATACACGTGTTACAAAAACCGTACTTACTCAGTTACCGTATCATAACTAGTGGAGCGCCCCTCTAGCCGACACAATGCGCGCATGGCCACTCATAGAGCCACGCGGCCGCCATTAAACTCTGAATAAAAAGCGCTAGACTATTGTTTGACACGCGCCGACACTTGATATGTCCACTTTATTAATTTTGGTAGCTTATTGCATTAGCTTGTTAGTTAACATGGTTACCGTGAGTATATTTTGATTAAAGAGACGTGGAAATAATTAGTGTAGACCTCCCAGCTCCATTTCAATTAGAGTTATTTTCAAGAGTTTGTATTCATATCATTGTTATTATAAACAAGCAGAATTACAATATAGGTACATTTGTTATACCACGTCACTTACCGTGTATAAATTGGTTACCTATATTAATCGAGTAAACAAAATGAGTTTGTAAGAAAGCGAATTGTATGTATCGATTGCCACAGTGTCAGCTCATCACCATCATCATCATCATTATAACTGTCCACCGCTAGACTTAATAAGCCCCTTCTGGTAAAGGAGGAAAACGCTCTTTATAGTGAGTCATACACCTCACTCCTCTCGCTGACGATATATCGCCCGCAGCAGCAGACCGGCATCAGTCGGGGATTGCGGATGCATTTTAAGTTCCGGTGATAACTAGGTGAGAGATGGAACACCGGGAGGTTTTAGTCTGTAAAAGTCTGACAGACCACTTCACCCTCTCCCCAGGGTGGAGGATAATTAATCAATCAACAACCTATAATCTCCCACTGCTGGGCTCGGGTCTCCTCTCAGGAGAGGGTTAAGGCCATAGGTCCTCACGCTGGCCGAGTGCGGGTTGGGAACTGGCAAGACTACGTTGTGGCTACGTATCTTGCCGTTGGATGTTTTTAAGCCGCCCAAAGGCCTCCAACTAAGCTTCACGACTGTTAACCTATGATAACAACCGGGACCGACTGCTCAACGTGACCTCCGAATCACGGAGACGCTCATGGTAACATGCCACCAGTGGTCATCCATCCACGTACTTTCCGCGCCATCGTTGCTTACCCTCGGTGATTGTTCCATTCAATCTTTCATTCCACACACCCAGAGGACTCCAACAATATAACAATTGTTTTTCATATTATAGTCTTAATTTTTATTATTAGAAGATATAATGTTTTCACAATATAATTTTTTTATTCTACTTTTATATTTATTTTTTGTTATTTTTTGATATTTTTTTATTTGTAATTTTAATCAACGTACTTTAATGTAGATAGTGATTCCTACTTTAATTGTATAAAAATATAATGGTCATATAAAACAGGAGAGGGCACTGGTTCCTATAATACAGGTGTAATTTACTTCAAATAATTGTAATTTATACTTTATGTCAATAAAGATTATTTATTTATTTATTCTAATCACCGAGTGCAACAGGGCTATGAGCGCCTCGGGAGGACATCCATGAGGAATTCCCCCCGTCAAAAAAAAAGTCTCTTTATAGTACTGTTTTATTTTATTTTACTGTTTTACACCAAGTAAATCTACCTGCTTGCTTCCTTTGCACCAAGTAATGCTTCCTAAATCGGCTCTTACGACACCTACTCCATTAATAGTGGTCTTGAAAACCGGAATCCTTAATACATCTCCTTATGCAACGTACGGATGCAGTCTCAGTTAGGTAACTCTTATCTAAATCTGAATTTTGTCCTATCAAGCAAACTACACCTCTAAATCCACGACATTAGAATCCAGTATTGCTTATTTAAAATGTGAATGTACTCTCAATTAAAAACATGAGCGATAAAATTATATTATTACGCAGCGTTCCTATGAGTTTATTATTAGTGTTATGAGTTACATAGTCGCATGCAAATGTTGCAGATAATGAGGGCTTAATGTTCCCGAACGGGATAATTTTGTGTTTAACATACAAGATACTAGTGTCGATAAGGACTGCGTTTCTCTTGCAGAACATCTTATCTTCAATATCATAATGTTTATATCCTTATATCCTTAACTGATCCTTATCTTGAAAATGGAAACTTGGACGAATAGGACGAATAAGACAGCACGGTTGGCCTGTGGTTTAAACGGTTCCGTATGGCGTAAGAAAGCGGTTTCCGGATCTCTCCCGTCTCAGGCGCAGAGTGGCACACCGTGTGGTTTTAGTCGGTTCGATTCCGACACACCGCCCCGCCGCAAACCCCGGTGGGGTGAAAGTCCGAGGGGGTTTCCACACGTAAAAAAAAAAGTGGTTTAAGCGGTTTCTACTGCATCAAGTGTTGTGGGTATAAATCCCCAACAACATGTTGTGAAATTTATAAATTGTTGTTCTGTGTCTGGGTGTTCTCTGCGTCCGTTTCATGTATGTTTATAAAATCCCCGAGACACAGAAAGTATAATTCTAATGCGGGAGTTGTTTTTTTAAAACAAAACAAAACAAAAAAATGTTCCTTGTTGTGGCCTTGTGACTGTGAGGTGGACGTACCCACGGCATACGTCGCCACGTTCTATTTCGATATATTTTTTCTAAAATTTTTCTTAAAAATAA
Organism: Hyphantria cunea; assembly: GCA_003709505.1. NCBI lineage: Eukaryota > Metazoa > Arthropoda > Insecta > Lepidoptera > Erebidae > Hyphantria > Hyphantria cunea. The sequence goes on along the minus strand of PKRV01001933.1, from coordinate 109,813 downwards.
TCGGTCTATATGTGCCCGACCTAGTTCTCGTGAATGGTGGTGCTATGTTATATTGGGATCGATCTATTATCACAGACAGGGCTATTGTTGCCGATAAGCCTGATATTGTGGTGGTAGATCGATTAGAGCTCAGCATTAATGTATGTTGACATCCTCATGACGAAAATCTCGTGAAAGTCGAAAAAGAAAAACAAAAAAAAATGGAGTTATCTCACGAGGCTGTCAATATGTGGAATATGGACTTGGTGATCATCGTGCATATAGTCGTATCTGTTCATGGATTGATAGCCAAGGGCATCGACCAACACCTTAAGAAGCTCACTTTAGAATGCTGGATCAAGGGTCTGATTGAGAAGGCTGTTCTCCTAGACACGGTTCGTATAGTAAGGAAGTTCCTGTCTTTGTAGCTCTAACCACCGGTTTCTTGGTCGGTTCACGAATTCGGTGGTCTTAATTATTTTATTATTTTTAAATGATCTTTATTTAAATATATTTAAAAATGTAAACAATATATTATAGTAGATTTTATGAAGAGAATAACAAATATTTGTATTCATTTTCTAATATTCAGTTGGAGCACAAGACCCTATAATATATAGTCCACGTGCTTCACCCAGGTGGATTCTAGCTGAAACACGGGTTCATAATTGAAAAACTATATCACGATATTGGAGCCTAGAATATCAACAAAACAAAAACAACAACAACCCATAATGTCCCACTGCTGGGCTCGGGTCTCCTCTCAGGAGACGGTTAAGGCCATACGCCCCCACGCTGGCCAAGTGCGGGTTGGGGACTGGCAAGAATACGTTGTGGCTACGTAAATCTTGCCGTTGGATGATTTTAAGCCGCCCGAAGGCCTCCAACTAAGCTTCACGACTGTTATCGTATGATAACCGGGACCGACTGCTTAACGTGACCTCCGGAATCACGGAGACGCTCATGGTAACATGCCACCAGCGGTCACCCATCCAGGTACTGACCGCGACATCATTGCTTACCCTCGATGATTGTTTCTAATCACCGAGTGCAACTGGGCTATGAGCGCCTCAACCGGTGTGGCATGTCCTTCCAACACAAAGGGAGGATCCTCCAACTAGGCGAAGTGAATATCTCAAGAGTTTATTTAATTCCTTCAAACTTCATCGGATTCTTACTAAATATAGATAATGTCTTCGAATAATTGATAAACATGCAAAATATATTCAACAAATTCACCTCTTATTTTAGTGAGTTAAAAATACCAGAAGGTTATTTTACTTAACAAATCTAACGCATATTGTCGTCATTAAACTCAAGTAGTACAACGGACTCCCGTTCGATAACAAGTAGGTGAGCAAAGACAAAGGCGTCACGCTGCGACGCGCGCGCCTCCCGCGGCGAGTGGCGGCGCCCGCGCACGCCGTGACCCGCAGCGCTGTCACCGACGTGTATGCAGTTGTTAATTGATTGAGGCCATTGAGGGCGATTGGTGAAGGATTTAAATGGATAAGTATATTACTTTTTTAATGATTTGAGGTTGGTAGTATAAATAAATAAATAATTTCCACTTTAAAGGTTACCACGCTTTTTAGTGCGCTGAGTGTTGCGGATCTCACAGTACACATTGTTGTTCTAAGTTTTCATAGTCTTTGTGCCCGTTTATTGAATGTTTGTAAAAGTCAACCGCAACACAAAATATATTCGTAATGCGATAGTTGTCTTTTTTAAACTAAAAACAAAAGCTAAGTAGGTATAGTAGAAGGAACGAATAAGTCACGTGGCTTGGCCCAAACGTGGCTTGCCGTAGAGGAAATAATAATAAAAACGTTTATATCCTTTGCATTTTGTTTTGTTATTATAAAACAAATACTGCGAAATTTTTTTTATTGTAAACTATGTTCTACCGATTTATAAAACAAGGATTTCGTAAATAACAACTTCAAATATTATAGTACTAAGCAGAATCTTATAAATACATCAGATGTGTATAAAAATCAATAGGTATAAATACCAGTCATTACCAAGTTCTTCATTCAAACATTGTTATTAAAACCACAAATAAATTGTCTGTGACATAAGGGGTGTTACGAATGGTCCAAATAGGCGCTTACACATCGTTCTATGGTCTATGCCCAATCCTGTCATTACTTAGATTTGTGGGTTGTAGATAAAAAATAAGGTGATTATAGAGGCCATCTGTAATGTGAGGGTCTGTGACGGCGAGCCCTTTGTGTTTTTTTTTGTATTTTTGTTTTGTTATGTTGTTTTGTTTTTGTGGTGCTTCGAGACTTTCTGGCGCAGTTGTAATTGATTTTTGAGTGGAGAACGCAATATACTTTGGGGCCAATATTTTAGCAAATGTTGCAACATTTGATGGAAATTAGTTTTCATATTTAAGAATTTAGTTAACTCTAGTTTCTGAAATCGATATTAGTTTATTTTTCTTTTAATTAACATTGAGTGATAATAAATCCATTTGAATTCATGTGTTTTTTTTAACCAAAGAGACTACATTTTGCCTGATGGAAAGCAACAGCTCAATCAAAGACTGAGAATAATCATTGCTAAAACTTCAAAATTTCCTCATAATGGAAAGTATTATACACTTCACATTAAGTATCGTTTAAAAACTTAAACTATGAATAAACACTAAACGCGGTGTATCATAACAATTAAACGTAACTTCACGCACACATTCACTCACTCTAGAACCCCTACACACACACATATATAATAAAGCCCAAACAATATTCAAAAAAAGAAGCTCATAATGTTCTAAAAAATGTTGAACAAGAAAAAGGGTGTTTTCATGAGCGCAGTGCGGTGCGGAGCGACTGGGCCGGTGAAATTGTGTATGGGCGGCATGGCTGGTCATTTATCGTGACGGCCGCGGGCGCCATACCTACTGCCCGCTAGTATACTATTGCACTGTGGGGTGACCAAACTAACGACCGGGGTACATCAACATAGATTTATCTACGTATTTGTAACTCGAATATAGATCTAGTTATTTTAAAAGTTAGATGAATGGTATGGAATTCAGAAAAGTTTGAATTAAACCTTTGCTTTTATTAATAACTAGCTGAATCCCGCGGTGTTACTCACGATACGCAAAAGCATAATCAAAAAGTATTCCCTTCACAAGAAAGAACAGCTTCAAACTTACTTAGAAACTATTACTACACTGTTACACAAATTAAAATCAACGACATCTATTTTTGCATTGTTGAAACTAGCTGGGCTATTTTTCTAATAGTTTCAAAAAGTGTGTTCTTTGGACTGTTAAATGTAAGATGTAGTACCTCTAAAGCTCTGCTCCATCTCGGGGAAACAGGATAATGTGTAAGTCATGACATTAAAGATCTAGATTTTGATAAGCAATTTACGAGCTATTTAGTTAAGTCCATGGAACAGTTTCCATGGACTTAACAGGAAACACATTCATATCCACATTTATTATACATAAATCTCGAGTCATGTTGTTACTCATGTTATGATAAACTCCGAAATTATCTAACCGTTTTCACATTTTCTTTAAATGTGTATTTTACTGGCGTGCCTACGACGGCAGAGTTAACATCACGCTTAGACCAATAAGAGCCGAGCATGATTGAGACGCAGATAAAGATGTGTAATTCAGCTAGTATTCCTACAAATGTGGGCGTAAAAGTGATGCAAGACACAAACCACATTTATTTAGTAGACGCTATAGCCTCGCTGGGCTACGGCACAGTCATCCGTTACTTATAAAAATGTTCTATCAATTTGTATCTATAATCACAATGCGTATAATTATTGTTCTCTTTGAATACCATCTGATGACTTTATTATTGGTTGTAAATCATCTTTTATTGAACACCAGCGTCTGCCTGCGGCATCTTGAATACACGAGTGGATATGAATGACAAAAGTTCTTCACGTCAATTTAAAATCGCGTAGAGTTCGGAGTTTAACCATTATTGGGAAGAATAAAGATTGCTTAGAGGATTTAGTTTCGATCGCAAGACGAGCCAACATATAGTCTACATTTCTTCTGCTTTTTTTAGCTTAATTTAAATACATTTTTTTATGTATAAGCAATCTGCCAAAATGACTCTGCTCTGCCTGATGATCTGATGATGATGCCTCTGGAAAGCATGAGCAGAATCCAAGAGTGGCATTCACCATCCTCAATGCGAAAAAGAACAATGCAGCATGGTGACCCACACTATGGCGGCCTGATGAGATTTTTAACTATCAAACGTGTATTTAATACAATTCCAGCTTTTTTATTGCTAACAATTAAAACAACCTCTTTTCTTAATCGCTTATACATTTTAAAACTATAGTGTTTTGAATATTGTATTCACTAATACTTGAATTAGCTTAGTATAAAGAATGAGAGAACTCTTTTCAAGAACCAGAGACACTTTAGAACTTTAGATATAGGCCAAAAAACAATATCATAGAACTTTTCCGCTCATTGCTTAGCCATTATCGATGGACAAACGGGGAAGTTGAGTCCACTACGTAACTATTTTAAATATGTTCATTCGTTTCTTTTAATATATCGGATATGTGACACACAACGCCATCTAGCCGCAAACTAAGCAGAGCTTGTACTATGATATACAATATGCATTTAACACCTTTACGTAGCCTTAAACCAAAAGAAAACATGTGTTGCTTTTTAAGTTTAAATACTTATAAGACTGCCCTATAACACTAAGTTATTCGCATATGAAAGTTTTAAATCGATAAACTTTACAGTGCTGAAGATAAAAAGTAAATATTTCAAAGGTAGATAGGTACTACATACTTACCTAACATGCACTAGTCTGGCACGTGACGATGTTTAGACCCATACAATGTATCAACTTGTGATTTTATTTTGTTTTATTTATTTAATCAGCTGCTCACTGCACTTACAGTTTGCCCAACGTACGAGCCAGTACAATAATAAATAATGTTAAAAACAGGAATTAATGTCTATTACATACTAATATTGCCAACCACAAAAGAAAAATATACAAATTTTAAAAAAATGTGCATAAATTTGTATGGAATGAAAGTCAATATCTAGGTACTGAGCAATCAGAGAGTTGAGCACTTTGGGATGAACTTTATTTTAAACATGTATTGTGGAAAATTAGAAGCCCATCTTTATGATTTTTAGCTGGAGCTTAGAAATGGTTAACTAACATATATGCCTGTATCAAATCACCTATTCTTGCATTGCTTGTTGTTTCATATCTACTTTATTTATGCTCTCAATCACAATTTTTTAATATTTATATCTAGTATAATGAAAAAAATCAAAAGGAAGCACTGATTACAATAAACTTGGATTAAATTTTTGCATATTCATAACTTGAAGCATCAAAACAATCCGTCGAGCACATCCGATGCGTAGAGGCAGGCGGGCAGTAGGGGGGAGTGGGGATGCGCAGGCGCAGCCGTGATGACCGCGGGCGGCTCATGGCGCTCCGCTTGCGTTCTGCCACTTCGGTAACTGTATGCCATGGGTATGAACATAGACCATTCAACATATAGATAGTAAATGTGATACCATAGATTATAAATATCAGAAACATGTTACATCATCGTAGCCACGCTCATTTTGGCAACTTATTCCTGCTAGAATAAAATTGTCTCACATTTGTGCTGTCGTGTACCGTTAGTGAGCGCGAGACTGGAGGCCTGATGATGCAGAAGCATATCAATGGGCCGCCATATTTTGGGTCACCATGCTGCATTGTTGCATTTTCTGCATTCGCAATGCGTATTGTGACCAAAACTCGATTCTACACATACTTTCCATCAGGCACAGTAGACACTTTGGCAGGCCCATATTTAAAAAAAGAAAGGAAGGTTCGTTGGTTATGGAAATCGATTGTTTGCTTTCATCGAAACGATTTCTCGAGGTATAATTCGTAGAAGAAGACTGTCTTCTTCGGAATTCGTGGAGGGGATACGGCGTGGGCACTGTACAAACACTTAGAAATATTTCTGTTGAGGACCCAGTGTGAGTAAATTAAACATTATGAATTTGAACATTTTGAATTTATCATAATGTACTCACAAATAAAACAAACTGTGAGTACATTATACTAAATTCATATAAATTGCTTTCCTTACTTCAGAATTTTCAGCTGTTGGCTTGTAAAAACGTAAAAACAAAACAATCGAATTGAAAATCGATAATATCCACTTTGTTTTTAATTAAAAAGTGATACAGCTGTCATTTAACTTGTGGAATACCTAATTTCCAAACAACTATTATTAGTACTCATTGTATATATCTATTAGGCAGAATAAATCAAGTTCATTTTCTCTTAATCTGTGGCCATAACTCGTTACAATAAGACAATAACGTACAACAGGAACATTCGCCCGAGTATCTTATTACAAGGGATTAAAGTCTGATATTGAGCAGTTAAATTAAAATATTATAGTTGTTGAATAAGTATTGTAGGCGTGATTTGAATGGCAGGTGCACAGTGAACGTATGTAGCGAAATATCTTTATGTATTATTTTACTTGTGTATATAAGTGGGGAAATTATAGGCGAGTTGTTATATTGAAAGAGGCCTGGTTGGATATGTAGTATGTGTAACCTAACTTTTTTCAAGAGTCTGGTACTTTGCCTGATGAAAAGTATAAGCAGAAACTTAAAGTAGTGGTCACCATACATAGTGCAATTAAGCAGTACGGTGACCCCACACTATGGTGGTCTATTGAGATGCTTCTGCGTCATTGGGCCTCCGATCTCACGGCGTAGCAAAATGTAAGGGTAATGTTTTGTTCAATTGTTGTAAAGATAGACAGAAATATAAGAAGGGTGATGTTTTGATAGTCTAAGTGTGCATGCTTGTATGTTCCACTGTAGACCTTCAAGCTCTGGATATACTTACTTTATATATAGATCTAAGAATAACTATAAACAATTAAAAAGCATTGCTGTAGTTTAAGGATGCCGACTATAGTAAACGTGTTTGCAACAATTGTTTTTTAAAGAAATATTAAATTTTTAATGTTATTTTTTTTAAATGGACCTGTCAAAATGATTCTAGTGTGCCTGATAGAAAGCATGATTAGAATCAAAGAGTAGTGATCACCATACTCATTGGAAATGCAGACAATGACTTAATCTATGGCAAACTTTAGAGATGCTTTTGCATCTTTCGGCCTCCAGTCTCACTCACCAGCGAAACACGACAGCAATGCTGTCGTTTTAGGTTAGTCTTCTATGAAAGGGTAGTATCAGTCGACCTTTCGTGCTGAAATCAGCGTGGCTTTACTACCTTGTGACGTTTGTTACATAATTGGATTGATATATTGGAATAAGACCTGGGTATGCGCCACTATACTCTTCTGAGCTCGTAAATACATTCAACACAGCTCCTTTCTGTATTGTATTCAAATAGATATGTTTATAGTTTATACGTTCAGTTTTGTGGCCCTCAAAAGAACTTTTTTTCTCAATTTTTTTTATAATAAATTTCGTTGACAGCTCGTACCTATTGGCCGTAACGTGACTTTTGCCTTGTGCCTTTCTCTATAAATGGGCTATCCAACAACAATTTCAAGCACACTAAATGTAGAAAAGTAAAACAAAACAAAATAAAAAACTTTCCAAATCGGTTCAGTAACGGAATTATATGGTTACTAAACATAAATACAATCTTATATAAAATTCCCTTTTTGAAGTTAGTGCAAACATACCTAGGTATATGCACAAACATTTGGTTCTCTTGGTTTTCAACTCAAGCCCAACCATACAGCTGTGTATATAATGACACGGATTGAAAAAATAGGACCAAAAATTGACGAATGAGTTTTTTTGCGATCTAGACATTTATCCCCCAACAAAATATTAATGTGTTTGACATGTTGTCATTACGACTGAGCATTGTTTGACAAAACAACGGCTATACGTATTTTGAAACACACAAGCACAGAAAAATACTTGTTATTTAGAATGCACCGAAGAAATATGTAATTATATGACACTAAAAGAAAAAAATACTGTTTATTCTGATAAAAGTACCGAAATTAGAATTATGTTGGGTTTTTATATTATATTATTAAAGATATATTATGATTTATGACTTTAAGAAACAATGAATACAGTTCTAAATTTCTGTTAGTTTTTAGTCGACGGTTCATGTCTCTAATTTATTGGGTTCATTCTCAGAGGGTTCATAGTCATTAATCCACATTTTTAAATCAAGATCCAATAAAAAATAAAACCATCAGTAGATGACGATCTGGCCAAGGGATCCTCTTGACTTGACTTAAGGTCCTATGTCCCCTAGATAGGCGTCCATGATGCATCGCCATCCCGTTCTATCTTGTGCGTCTCGCTTGATTTCGCTTCAGGTCTTGCCAATGGCCTTTGCTTTAATGATAATAGTCAGCCACCAGGTTTGTTTTGGACGGCCACGCTTGTGTTTCCTTGGGGATTCTTTTTTTTTTACGTGTGGAAACACCCTCGAGCCTTCACTCCACCGGTGTTTGCGGTGAGGCGGTATGTCGGAATCGAACTGACTAAAACCACACGGTGTGCCACTCTGCGCCTGAGACGGGAGGGTTCCGGGAACCGCTTTCTTACGTCATCCGGATCCTCCCCTAGCGCCTGCCCGCACTGAAGCGGGCACCGTCAGCTGTTATAAACTCTTAATTTAGGCGACGTACGGCTCACGCGTAACGTCGCCCCCTCGCGGCTGGCCTNTATAAACTCTTAATTTAGGCGACGTACGGCTCACGCGTAACGTCGCCCCCTCGCGGCTGGCCTGTGAAGCGGATGGGGAGGAAAACCCGTCCCGCCCATCCGCGGTCACACTCAGGGCGGCATGAGGCGCTGGTATGTATGATCGCCGGCGGCGTATCGGGTCCGAGTGGAGATCGTCCTCCCGGGCCTTCTCCGCCGCCTCCTTCTGCGAGATGACTTCCTCGCAGAAGGCCGCGACCGCGGTAAAACTGCTCTCGCCGCCGGCCATGGAGCGTACGACGGCCGGTAGCGAGAGATCTCCTCCGATGACTGCAGTGAGGGGTTCCTTGGGGATTCTAGTCTAGGGCTTACATCGAGATATGGTTGGAATGTCTTCAGAGGGAGTGGCCTATCCAGTTAAATTCGCGCTGTTTGATCTGATGATCGATCGGGACTTCATCATAGCATGTAAATTCTCTTAGGTTGTACGTTTAAAGAGTTACCAGTAGATCCACATATTGTAATTAGGATCTAATGAGAATAAGATCCATGATGGACCTGGCCAATGGATCGTCTGAGAATGGACCGTTTATTGCTTTCAAAAGAAGATTAGTAGTTAAATAGTTAATATAGAATATAGTAAAACAATTATTAAGGGTTCCCGCTCTATTATGTGGATTAGCGTTTCTCAATGTTATAAATGCTAAATTATGATACAATGAAATGAAAGAATGATGAAAGGTATACCTACTGCTATTGTTCAATTAATTACTCGTTTTTAACTCGTGAATATAACAGATTATAACATTAACATAAGTTTTTTTTTTTTTTTATATTTAAGCTGCCAAAATGACTCTGCCTTGCCTGATGGAAAGCATGAGCAGAATCCAAGAGTGGTGGTCACCATCCTCAATGCGAAAAGAACAATGCAGAATGGTGACCCACACTATGGCGGCCTGGGGGAAAGGGAATGGTGAAGGGGATAGGGGGCGTTGGATTGGGGTACGGGCCTCCGGTATCCTCACTCACTCGATGAAACACAGCGTAAGTTTCACACCGGTTTTCTGTGAGGCCGTGGTATCACTCCGGTCGAGCCGGCCCATTCATGCCGAAGCGTGGCTCTCCCACGGTAAAGAATAAGTTTAATAATATTAAATATTGACCCTGTTAGACTAGTGGTTCGTGATTATGACTGCCAAGCAGGATCGACCAAGGATCGTGGATTCTATTCCAGGAGAAATCTTTGCATATGGAATATGGGCGTTTGTATTGAAAGTATATTTTTTCTGACGTTATTATTTTCAAACTATGAAAAATGTAAATATAATGTAAGTATAGGAATTTATAAAATTACTTACGGAATAGTATTGTATAGTAGAAATCTACTAATTATCTGTTTAACATCCGTTTTTAGTGTTTCGTAACCAAATGGTACTTTATTACTGAGACTCCACTGTCAATCCGTCTCTCACCAGGCCGTATCTCACAAACCGCAGTAGCTAGACAGTTGAAATGTTTGTGGCGCTTTCCACGTACAAAGCAACAACAGAAACACACTACAGCGCTATTTACCGAAGTTACGTGAAACTACGGAGTAACCGAAGGAAACTAAGAAACTACCAATCCTAAATCGCGCAATAGGAGTTCTCGCCTCGATTAACATATATACAACTTCCCAACATTAAACGTTGGGCAGTGGCCCGCCAGGTATGATCATCTCGCCTGGCCGGAGGATCCTCCCTTTGTGTTGGAATGACGTCTGACCCGTTCTTCCACATATTCATAGATGATGTATTTCTGTTGTAGCTATAACATTTTTAAGTGTAAATATTTGAGTAGTGCCCATGAAAAATATGTGATTTTAGGCCATTTTTTATTCGATATTAATAACGGCAACAGGTAGACATTTGAAATATACAGATATTTAGTACGGCAAACTTCGTGCACGAGACCGACGCGCGTTTGTCCGGATTTTACGATTGGGAAGTGGGATGTGAAAATGAAACTGCCACACTGACCATCTAGAAAAAAGTGTAAGAAACTCTACCAATTTGCTCATATTTAGAAGTTTTTCCTCTATAATCTACACCAAGTTACAACTATACATTTGGTCACCCTTATAGAACAAATCAGTCTAAATAACTTCGTTACGGCTACACACCAATTTGTCCAACATTACAACCTCGATATTAGCTCTTGTATTTTAATTTATTCACCCTTTTTGTCCCCAAAACTATATAAACAGCCGCTTAAAACACGACGCGATAAAGAACTCATTTACACGCTGTGTTAACCGAGAAATGAAACGTAAAAAGAACCTTTCTACAAACTTAAATATGCTGTTGAATACCAATAGACACACCAATGTGACCTTTATGCCTATAAAAATAAGATTGAAAAAATATTAGCTCACTGGTAAAACTATTTTAGTTAAATATAAAACAAGAGCAATTTGAACAAATGTCGTCCATCGCGGTGAAAGTAATTGAGCTGTCAGATTTTGGAGGGAAAAAAATAGTTTGTTTTAGAATGTGACTTTAGACTATGGTTGATTTGTTCTCATAGAAATAAAGGGCAGAACTAAATAGATTCTCATTCTAAACTTTTTGATAGATAGAAGTGTAATTGACTCATAATATTTTTTTAGTCTATTTTGTGATTCCCTGGTTATACAGACATCTTTATATGCGGATATTCAAATACCACTAAACGTTTTAAATTATAACTTTATTTAAACATATATATCCATTCAATGGTCGATATTTTTTAGTGTATTAACAATTTTGGTATCAATGAATAAACTGTCTATAAAAACGTGAAAATGATACTTCAGACTACATTTTAGACTCCCGCCGTTCATTTATTTAGCAATTATATACAAATTTACTACATTTTAATAAATAATGATAAATGTTCACGTTTTGCTGTAATGAAGCTATCGCTGTCCCACCCTAACGGAGGGGTCGAATTCATTTCGCGCCCAATTTGAGGTCGATTAAAAACAAATTTCTATTATAATGCATTCGAATTTTAAGTTTCTTTTATTAAAAATAATGTTTACCATAAATATTGAGTGAAAAATATAAAGAGACTACAGGTAACGAAAACCCAAATAGGCATGATGACAGTAACCAAGAACCACTAAAATTATGTATTTATCTAAAAAAATGGGGTTCATAAAGTATAAAAATCACATTTATTCTCATATTTAGAGCGAGATTAATGATTTGTTTCATAAAAATAAAACTTTAAAACACAGCAATTCCCTATGTTAAATTGAACACCAACCGTAGCGAGTTACGTCACTTGTGTGTGTATATAGCGTCTTCTCGTGAATTTTAAACTTAAAATTTAAATCACAATTTTTTCATACTAAATATTTATTTTTTGTAGAAATACAGCTGTTTTTTTACAATCAGAGATACTTCAGAACATCATAAAACAGTTTTTCAAAATTAGTCATCATGCCTCAAGAGGCATGATGAAAAAATTAGATCTACAAAAATTCGATGTCAGTGTATTGACACTGACATCGAATTTTTGTAGATCTAATTTTTTTTATGTAAAATATTAAAGATTAATTCTACCTTCTATAGCCATATACCTATTCTATATATCTTTTCTATCAACCTATATCACAGAAACGATATTTGTAACAATACGCCATACAAATATTACTTTTAAAAACACCCCTATACAGTATTACTGAGGGCAACCCTTTTCGTGCCTCGGTGCTCTGGCATATTGAAAACGTGTCTTTGATGTGTCACAAAGTCTGGCGCAAACATCGACGGATGATATCATGTAGTTCGGTTTTGTCTCTTTATGTGTATTCATGGGGTATTTTAATGAGAAAAAGAGTTTGACCGCATTTTGAATGAAAATGCGAATTAAGAAGGTTTGACTTGATTTATCCGACCAATGTGACAGGTTTTTTTTTATATATTTAAGCTGCCAAAATGACTCTGCCCTGCCGGATGGAAAGCATGAGCAGAACCCAAGAGTGGTGGTCACCATCCTCAATCCGAAAAAGAATAATAAAGCATGGTGACCCACACTATGGCGACCTGGGGGGAAGGGGGATGATGACGGGGATAGGGGGAGTTGGTTTGGGGTATGGGCCTCCGGTATCCTCACTCACTCGATGAAACATAGCGTAAGCGCTGTTTCACACCGGTTTTCTGTGAGGCCGTGGTATCACTCCGTTCGAGCCGGCCCATTCATGCCGAAGCGTGGCTCTCCCACGGTATATCCCACGGTTAAATGTAGAGTGTCAGTGTAAGTATTCATCTCGTAGCAGAATATCGTAAGAGCCGCCTAAAAAAGGCAAACTTCGCAGGACAACAACAATGGAGAGAGAAGAAACACTTGACATAATCCCTACATCAATTCGTCTGATCAGCGTGGTCAGCAGACCAACACCTTTTTTCTAAGGAGAAACCTATTTTCAGCGGTGGACTATTAAGGATGTTGATGAGACTTCGTCAGCAATAACGTTAATAATAATAAATAAGCAATCTTCTCGCATTTAATTTCATATTCTTTTTCTCTTCACTTATTACTTTTCGTGGTATAAAGCGAAAGCTAGAGAAGCGTTTTTATGTAAACTTACCGCAAAGTACTTACTTACTTTTCTATAACCTTCGCAATATTCAACGAAGAAATTGAAATCAGTACCTAGTTACAAAAGAAAAACATAAGAACCTACTTGAAAACATATATAATAAGAAAGAAATTTCTTATAAAAATATACTCTTTTATCAAATTTGTTAGTCGGGCTTAATCCTAATAAAATTCATAATGTTAATAACTCAAGACATCTCAGCCACGGCCGTCTGATTCTTGATTAGAAATATATGTTTTTAAACACTTACACGTAAGGATAAATTACACCTAGACACAAGAGAAATTATCATCGTTCTCATCACACAATTATACAACAAAATTTGTCCTGGGCGGGAAACGAAACCGATACCTTGGCAGCCCGCCAAAAATCGTAAATATTACCTGGTTTTAAAATACACTAAATATTGATCAATCAATCAACAATCCATAATATCCCACTGCTTGGCTCGGGTCTCCTCTCTGGAGAGGGTTATGGCTATACATCCGTACACTGACCGAGTGCGGGTTGTGGACTGGCAAGACAACGTTGTGACTACGTATCTTGCCGTTAGATGTTTTTAAACCGCCCAAAGGCCTCCAACTAAGCTACACGACTGTAATCTTATGATAACAACCGGGACCTAGTGCTCAACGTGACCTCCGAATCACGGAGACGCTCATGGTAACATGCCACCAGCGGTCACCCATCCAGGTACTGACGGCGCCGTCGTTGCTTACCTTTGGTGATTGTTTCTAATCACCGAGTGCAATTAGGCTATGAGTGTCTTCACACTAAATATTAGTATACACGTTTGGATATACCTGACAAGATTTCCTGTGCAGTTCAACTTTACAGGTAAACCGGAGTGTGCATGTTGCACAACTGTACAGATATGTCTTCAAAGATCAAGCTTACCTGACGGCGTCATGTAAGCTTGATATATAAAATCTAAATAGTTAAAAAAACCTATCAAGTACCCTCTACCCTACATTGTCAGCTCTAGAAATTAATCAGAGTAATACCTACTTTAATCAAGAACGCCTACCAGGATTTCAGAAACACAAACAGCCTCTCCCGCCTGCTCTTCAATCAAACGCCACTCAAACATCCCGGCCTCTACAATTGACATCATTTGAACACGAGTTCGTGATCTCAGTTCACACATACACAAGAATCAACACAACACCTAATTATTCCCTAAGGCTAACAAAAAATATCATGAATATGACGAAAAACTCTCACGATAAAAATAATTCCGTTTAAGAATTTCACGAAATGCGAAATTAAAATTTTCGAAATGTGAGGTAGTGTATTTAGTGTTGGCCTTAGGGAAGTCGTGGGTCTAGCTTCATGATGGCCCCGAGACAATGTGAGGGCGCAATTAGGTGCAGTTCAGTTGGTAGTAACCGCTTATCTCGTAATGTTGGTAGTAAATCAGTAATTTTGACGTAATGCTTTAGTTTGTAAAGTTTGTTATTACTATTTATTGTGATGAGGTTTTTCATTTGTTATCAGTGAGTGCTTTAAATATGGATCTTAGTAGGAAATGGGATGGTTTAAAAAAGGAATAACGATGTTTTTTCTTTCGAAGGGGATGAACGATGATGATGAGATTTAAAGATTTCAGTAATTTATATTTATCGTCACCGAAACCCCCTGCATACTGTATTTCATGAAAATCGTCCGAGCCGTTTCCGAGTTTCAGATTATCAATATTAATATTCTGAAGTTAAAGAATTTGTTTGTTTGCTTGAACATGATAAAAAAATGTTTTACTATAAGTCCAGTTATCAAAAAAGGTATAGCTGTACAGAGAAACACGTACAGAAAGATGATCATCTAAATACTGGTAGATACACATTACGGAGCGTGGTCGCAGCATTCGCAACCTATGTTTCTTGATATATTGTGTGTGATCGCCTTTTCTATACATTACAAGACGGCCTATGATCGCTTATGCCTTACATACGAATTGAAAAGAAGTCGTTATTATAAGTAGTTATTAAAAGTTGTAATAATAACTGCCTCGGTGGCGCAGTGGTAGCGTACGCGACTGCTGTCCATGAGGTCTCGGGTTCGAATCCTGGGTCGGACCAAATATTTGTATGATCTACAAATATTTGTTTCGGAGTTTGGATGTTTTCTATGTATAATATGTATGTATTTACAAAAAAAAGTATTTATGTATTCATATCACTTGTCTAATACCCATAATACAAGCCCCGCTTAGTTTGGGACTAGATGGCGTTGTGTGTTAGATGTCCGAAATATTTATTTATTACTGTTTTCGAAATTTATTAAGTTCCGTTTTAAAAATGTAACCGTCTGCAGTGTACTTCGTCAACAGCCTTCAATAATCTATTGCTGAGCTTCTTCGTGGAAAGGAGGCCTTGGTCGCGCGGTGGCCATACGGTTGATAAACGGTTTGTTTAATATTTTCTTCTGTTTGCAGTGTAAGTAGTTGTTAAGAACAACTTGCTTACCATGGGAGAGCCACGCTTCGGCATGCAAGGGCCGGCTCGACCGGAGTTATACCACGGCCTCGCAGAAAACCGATATGAAACAGCGCCTACGCCATGTTTCATCGAGTGAGTGAGGATACCGGACGCCCATACCACAACCTGTCCCCCATCCCTCTCCCCATCCCCCATAGGCCGGTAGCGCACTTGTGACGCCTCTGGTGTTTCGAGTGTCCATGGGCGGCGGTAATCGCTTACCATCACACGATACTTCTACTCGTTTGCTCCATATCACATAAACAAAAAAGTCATTAATGATAATAATAAATCTCTTTATTACAGCAGTTTAATTACTAGGTTAACTTAAAACTAGGGAAATACAAGTGGCGTTCTTATCGCTCCAAAGCAATATCTTACAAGAAACCATGAATTTATTTCAATAATGATAAATTGTTATGAATAGTTTTTGTTATTTTTTGTTTTATTATTCAGACATGCGATAACGCCCCCAAAACCCCTTTCATACTAAATATCAGGAACATCGATGGAGCTGTTTCCAAGATTCAGATTATATAAGTATATGCAAGTATTCCTAGTTTAAAATTAGATAGAAACTGTTTATACCGATAAATAACATAAACAATAGACAATCTTGTAAAGATCAGATATTAGATTCAAACATACAATAATATTGATTTATTATAATTATGAATAACATCACAAATCGTGACAACAAAATATAAGTGGCATTGGGATTTGTCAAACGCAAACATTATAATGATTTTGTATTTATAGCCTATGATTACTATCAACTAGATATTTATTTTTCAAATATAATAGCCTCAAAAGCACGGCAGTAAGGTTTAATTTCGTTAAAACTAATAGCAATTTATGTTCTTTTACATTTAAGTATAAAATAGGTATGAATAATAAGTTATGTTGGTTTACCAAACAAATGCTTGGCGCTAAGTGAGGTAATACTTTACCGTGTAATTTAGTTAATATGGTGTTATTATCAAACTGCATAATGTGTTGTGCACAACTTGTTTTATTATAGTCAGTATGATTAAGATGTCGACGTATATCATAAAATAGCAGGACCTGAGATAACATGGTGCAGGTTCTCCTGCAGTGGAGCTACATAGGCCGGTCTTCGGGGTGATTTTTCGGGCTCCTAAGTCAAAGAGTGCAGGGCATCCGAAGGGATTTTTTATACCGTTATTAAATAAGACACCGTGAAGCATTAAGCTAAGATATTGACCCGTTCACCACATACTTTTTATACAGATTTTTGTGTCTAGTGTACGTAATATAGTTTTGTTCATTGTATTCTGTGGGCCATGAATGAATCATTTTCTTTCATTTATTATATTATATACATTATAAATAACCAACTTTTTTATGTAATGTTTAAAAAGTATCAATTTCTCTGAATTAACTCTATTACGTAGGTTTTAAAAATATGCTTATAAGAATGAATACATTAGTACAAAAGATCAAAATGCATACTTAACTAGTTTCAAGCGAATTGTGAATCATTTTATAATGAATTGTAAAAAGCTGTATTATTCATTGCCTTACTTTGCAAAATTATTTTTTGAAATTTGAATGGGAATAAACATAAAATATATATATACACGAACGTCGACTCTTGTAACCGTATAAAAATAAAAATTCAAAAATACTAAAATATTACTTTAATAAAATATTACTTTAAGGTTTATTTAATTCTGCAAGTTTATTTTTAATACAAGTAAGGTAAATCATACATTTAAAGTTTAACTAGTCGACCATTTGCTATTTTTTACAATCTTAAACACTCACGTCTACATATCGGTATTAGGAAAACATAATCTTCGAAGAGGCTTCACTCTATGATACCCACATATTATTGCCTGTAGCTAAACAATACACTGTTAAAAGAGTACTCTCCCTCTCTATCATAATACACCTGCCTACATTCACCAGCTGTTTATGAACTAAAGTCTTAACACCCGCGAACACAATCGACCTGTCTACATCAGGCTTTAAAAATGTTTAAAACGCACTGCCCTGAGGCTACCAGGGCATTATTCGTTTTTATATGAATAACGAAAACGGTGTGTTTATCGGTATCAAAATAAGACGACGTCATAATGTACTATATGAGGACCGAGTACACATACGTGCAAAATTCTTAGCAAATTCCTGGAAAGGCCCAGACGTATCTGATCCTCGACGGTAAGTAGTTCTTCGACGAGGACTTCCGAGAGCTTGCTCTAAAACTATTCGATGCTGCCTTTGCCCTTGGGCGACTTCAGTCCAATATGGGTACATTTAGCGTTGCGACAATACGGCTCTAATGGGGATAGTCCGGTCGATGTCGATGTATGAATGCCAGAATAGAGGGCAGTTCTGTGGTCTCCAGAGGATATTGGCAGTCAGAATCAAACGCGGTTATCCCACCGTGTCGGCTGATGTGGCGTGCGCCATGGCTGGAACTCCGCGTAAGATTTGGAGGCGGAAGTGCTCGCCAAAGCACTGGCCATCATACGACCCATGGCCGGTAACGACAGCTGTTTTACCGCGGTCGCAACCTTCTGAGAAGACGTAATTTTGCAGAAGGAGGCGTCGGGGACCCTAGAGCATGACCTCCACTCGGACCCAATTCGCCGCCGAAGTACCAGGCGGCGGAGGCGCGCTTGCTAGCGCCCTATGCCCGGTCAGTAACTGCGGATGATTGGGACGGGTTTTCCCTTCCATGCGCTTTAGTGGCCAGCCGCGAGGAGCCGACGTTTTGCATGTACCGTACAGTTTCAAAACAAACCATACCCGCTTCAGTGCTGAGAGTGGTCTAGATGTGTTAATAACAGCAGTTGCCGAATGCCCTCCCTTCTCAGGCGCAGAGTGGCACACCGTGTGGTTTTAGTCGGTCCGTCATCATCCCGCTGCTAACCCCGGTAGGGTGACGGACTGTGGGGGTTTCCACACGTAAAAAAGGAAGATTCTTGGTTAATTTTATACAGCGTTGACAACTGCGGTAGGGTCAATATCATAGGACACAATATACGAGTTGCTGTCTTAGCCCTAAGATAGTATCAGAGCACCTTCATACGATTCTTGGTAGGTTCATATTTTTTATCATCAGTACTATCATCATTGTTTTCTTATACTTGTAATAGTTATCTCTATTACAAGTTCAAGATAACGATTGTAACATAACTTGTTGTAGCTTGTTCATAAAGACATACTAGTTATCCCACGCAACTTCGTCTGCGACTCTTTTCAATCATATTCGGCATTCATTATTGGTGTAAACGTGACTTTAACTATCTTAGGCACGCTAGCAAAACACATTAAAAAACCGTCCAAGTCCGAGTCGGACTCGCGCACCGAGGGTTGCGTACAAACCTGTAGGTATATTATATGATGTAATGTATTATAGTTATATGAATTATTATATTATAGTTGAAATACCTGTGGGGAATGGCGCCATTTGCCGAAGTACAGGTTTCTACCTTGTTTGATAACGGAGACTCTCTCATGTTCGATATAACTTAAACTAGTTTTAAGTTGAACGGATTATATTCTTTTGCTTCTTATGCAATAAAGTTATTATTATTTACTAAAAAAATATGCTTTTCTCAAAGTTTCCTTTTCCTGTGCTTAAGACGTTGTTTCGTACCAAATTTCTCAATTCTGTGTTCACTGGAAATACCCTGTAGGTTTTAATTCCCTTGCGAGTGCTGAAAATTTGCAGCATAAATGACTGTATCTTTTGATTGTGTCGGCTTAGAAGTTTGATTTTTTCACAGCTCTAAGGAAGAGTAGTTTGATATGAATTTCAGCTTGATACATCCATGGGTTTCTGAGAAAAAGTTTGTCAACATACAGACAGACGGACAACAAAATGATCTTATTGGGGTTCCGTTTTCCTTTTGAGGTACGGAACCCTAAAAACGTGAAAACGGTTAGATAGTTTCGGAGTTCATCGTGACCAACAACGTAACACAATGAATAGATATATTGGATTGAAGATATTTTACTACTTTTTAATAAAACGTTGTTTTTATATTGTTTTTTTCTGAATATAGAATGAATGTAATAGAACCAAAGCGTTAAAAGAAAAATACAAGATTTAGAAGATCTCGATTGTACCCGCGTCGTCCTCAGTAAAGCGACCGGTGCGATACGGTACGCTGCGCCAGCGCACAAATCGCGGCCGGCGGCGACGCGCGCAGCTGCTGCACTCCGGTAATGAACGCACCCTGTACACGGCTGACGGCTTAGATACATCACCTACAGGTTGTTATACGAATTTCTTCTCTAAAAAACTATTTCTCTAAAATACAACCGCATCCAACACGAATTAATATCGTTATTATTTATTATTGTAATTCAGCAATTCTACATTACGAATTTTTGATATCTCGTAGAACTCTCGTAAAAACCCATAAGACACCCACAAAGGGACTTTATAAACCTGCGACTGTGACAAAATGAATAAAGATTGCCAAGGTTCAGAGCTACTGAGCAAACGGTATACAAATATTGTCCCTTACCTGGATCTTTCACAAAATACTAGACTTGATAAGATGCCAATTTACTAAAAAAATATGTTTTGTATAGTATGTAAAGGTAGTTTGTTTGTTTTATACCGCATGGGGTTTTGGACTCTTACTGCTTAATACATATTTTTTCAAGAACTATCTTGGAGACTGCGCTCTAACCACTGACTGTATGCACCGACTAAATTTAATTGTGTATTATCTACGATGTACTTAAATTAGTTGACGAAGAAAAAATTAAAATTAGGTTAAGCCCGATATCAGCTTTATTTCCATTTAATACTCATATTTATCACAAAAAAATAAAGAAACTAAGTACTTTTGCTCATAATGGTAATAGTTATTTCAACTAGTCTAGAAAGTTTATGGTTATAGAATGACACATGCGACTCTGAAAATAGCCAAAAAGTAAGCTTTATCAAACACCATGTGTTTTATTCTCAGAGCACATTACATATTCGTGCGCTATAATAAATGTATCCGCTTAATTATTATTTTGAAAATATCCGCGCCCGCGGCACACAGCGCCACACAATCATATTTCTTGTAAAAATAAAAGAGGAACACACTTGCTCGGTCCGACTTGTAACCAGGACAACTTTGGACGACTTTCAGTTTTATATAGATGTCTTATATAAAACCTTCTCTCGAGAAATATGGAATTTCCGTTTAAAAAAAAGTAGATATCAAAACTTTGACAGCATCTCTAATTCTTAATTTGAATTTGAGTGTGGTTGTTAGACTGTAACGTTTTACCATCACTACTTAGAATCCAACCATGCACTAGGTCCCCATTTCATGTCATCCACATTTTTTATATTTTTATCAATAATTCCATCACGGCGAAGACTTGAAGACTCGAAGACTTAGAATTCAAGACTTGAAATACTTGACATTGGTAAAAATAGCTGATCCGGCTGATTGCCATATCATCAAAAGAAGAAGACATCAGTACTTCAGCGTACTTTCAATCATATCCATAGATTTTTTGGCCTATGACCATATTCCTAAGAACAAATGTTTTATACTAGTAGTATCGTACATAGATAGGTAAGGTCTTATTGCGAAAATACAATTCCAGTTTTACAAAATGATGTAGATACATAATTCACGAAGTTGTTCTTCATTTTCACTTTGATTGGCTATTCTTTTTCAAAACCATCAAACAATAGACGATGCTAGCGGAATACTCACAAAGGCATTACTTTTTTGTATTGAGTATTGGAATTTTTATAAATCTATCTATGACCCTATGCGGTATGCCATCACTTTCCTTAAAAATGTAGAAAATTTTATTGAAAATCGCAAATCATTAATACCTTTAGCCCTATCCCATACCCACCCTTCAAGCATCGTCTATTGTGGTTAGAAATTTTTGCACACATGTACCAGGAGCCCAGTGAACATAAGGGTATTGCTACAGTTTGGTACAGAGCCAGAGTACGCTGTACATTATCCAAGCATAAGGGAAAGGGTGGAGCAACCCTTTATTGTTATATAGACCTAAGCATTGATATAGAGTCGACATCGCAATTAAAATTATAATTGACAAAATCTGGATCGTTATTTATGTTTTTGTATATCTTTCAACATACGGTCATGAATGAATGAATATATGTATACATGGAAGTAAAACATGGAGACAATATATAAGTCTATCTTAAAACTAACCACTTAATTTTAACTGAAATAGAGCCAGCCAGCCAGTGGTTATTTCACTAAGGCACATGTACAGAAAAAATCTAAAATAAAAAAGGCCTTTGCCGCGTAGAGCTATGATACTATCCACAGGCATAAAGTCACAAAATCTGTGTCTTTATGACGGTCTATAATTTGTGTATGAGACACATAAACAAACATTTACATTCGTACCAAGTTACAACAGCGTCTGGGACTATTAAGAAATAAAGCTTCACAATTGTAACAAAAATAAAATAGTATAATCCTTCTCTAAAAATTAATAACCCTGCATGATCCTATCACAGTACGAAGGGATATTGTAGTCGATCAATAGAAGCTGCGTTAAGTAACAATCACTCATTCATTCGTTCGTTCATTCGCTCTACCCTCTGTTACTCACCATTACTGAAATAGCGATACAATCATCGTATTTATAATTTTAAAGTACCAGGCGAGCAGCATTTGGAAGAGTAAATTTGTTTTGTTGATATTTGATATTGTTGCTTCATCGGACTTCTAATTGGGGATTGTTTATGTTCCATAGCATGTGTGTAAACCTTTTTTAAACCAGATAAGTGGCTAAGAAAAGTCTTGATTTTCCTAGGCACATGAAAATATATTTTTCCGTAATATAAATTAAAATTTTCGGACATTTTAAGTCACAACGCCATTTAGTCCCAAACTAAGCAGAGATTGTACTATGGGTACTAGACAACTGATATTAATACATATATACTTTTTTTTTTGTAAATACGTTCATATTATGCAAAGACAACACCCAAACTCCGAAACAAATATTTGCAGATCATACAAACATTTGGTCCGACGCAGGAATCGAACCGGAGACCTCTAGCACAGCAGTCAAATATGCTACCACTGCGCGACTGAGGCAGTCAGAAGTGCATATGTTTATTGTAATAACTTTTATAATACCATTAGTATATTTATTTACACTTTAAAACTGGATGATATTAAAAGTAATTTTATGGAAGGATAATATATTAAAGTGAAACTTTTATTACATCGTCTCAAATTTTTTGGTCTGTGTATCGGTCATGTCGCGTGACGCGTGACGCGTGACGGTCGGCCAGTGTCCAGTGGCCTGTCGGACGGTGTGCCAGTGCTCCACGCTAATTTGTTTGTTTTTGTCAGTTTTTTTATGTAAATGTTGTTATTTATTTGCTTTATTACATTTATTTATTTGCATGTGAAAAAAAGTTTCACTTTTACCGTGATTTCATAAAACCACACAATTCTTTTTATGGAAAATTAATCTTTTTTTTTAGAAGTTATGCACATAATATTTTTTAACGGAAAAATATGGATCTTATGATATAAAAAAAACCTCTCTAAACGCAGTATTTATCAAGCTATACCTGCACTTTGAAACTCGAGTTTTAAGTTCTATATCTCATTTTTAACTCAAGTTTTTAAGTAATTCACTAGATCAGGAACAGTATATGACACAACAAACATGAAACTAAACTAATGCCCAATATATCAAAACTTAATTCTTCCTGAGACTTAATACAGACAACAACAATATTCAATATCCTACATTTCGTACTGAGCTCTGAAAACACATAAACGCGACGGGTAATGACTTTTTAAAGTCGACATCCTATCAAATTCGGCATAAAGTTTTATAAAAAGTCGGCATAAATAGAATAAATATATGACATTCCAGTAAAGTCGACATAACAAGAAAGTTGTCATAAAAGTCATTGACTTGAGTTTGTTATAGCACTGACACTAAACATGATGTACAGTCAGCCACAATTAGACAGAAACCACTTACGTCATAAACATAAATTGAAATAGAAACCTGTCTAAAGCCCATAGATTTACACCACTCATTCAAAAATCAATCGCTCATCGTCGCCGGCAAAGACCGTGAAACGTAATTGCTCCGGCTATTGCGTACCCTCAGCAGATCCCTTCAACCGCACCAATGCCAAAACTACCGCGAACGCACCTCGATGACGTTTTCCTACCAAAACCACATTACAAGACCTCCAAATATGAATATGTAAACCTTAACATGACAGACATAATGACTATTATTGTGCTAACAAAGGGTGTTGATATATTGGTTTACCCTGAGGTGATTCTGCATGCCTCTTGCACGCAGAAATGAAAATTCAACGTCTGTGTAACTAAGTTCTTGTCAAATTGATTTTAGCTTCGTCTTTGTGAGATGGAGTTGGACGGACTTGAGTTTGTTATAACATTCTATTAAGTTAGTAAAGTGAACATTTTACAAATCTATAAAAAATAAAGTTGGAGTGTTTGTTTTTTATATTAAAATTACTGCTTTTTACTAAATGCATATGTATGTATGTATACACGGTACATATGCCAAATTTTTTTTTCAGTCTTTGTCTGTCTGCCTGTTTTTTCCGGGTAATCTCTGGAACGGGTGGACTGATTTCGACGGAACTTTCACTGGCAGCTGATGATATAAGAGGTAATTCAGGCTACTTTTTGTAGACTAGCTTCGCTCCGCCCGTTCCTCGCGGTTCCAACAACAAATGCAAGTAGCACCGTGGGGCTCAGTTAGCTTATAATTTTAATTGTGTATATCTACCACTATGTATAGACTGTACAATCTAAAATCTTTGAGCACTTTTCCATCTGAACTTTCCTTCTTAGACAGCGTACGTCTGTGTGATATTTTCATAATCCTGACGTTCAACCATTGTATGTGGTGGCTTAGAAATTGACAGTAATGATTGGTAATCTTAATTCTACGGAAACAATTTCTTTAAAAGTCTATTAGATGCTTTTTTAATATTGAAACTAGTAAAAAGTAGCTACAATTATGGAACATATTTGTATGACTATACAAAATTATTGTTTTTTTTTACCCAATGAACGGTCGAAGTGGGTTTATAAACACTGTCAAAATGTTTTTCATAATTTGTGTATTTTTTGTGCTGTTGATTAATGTAAACTGAATATAACAAGCTACCTCTTTATAATTATAATATATATAATATATATATAATTATTAATGTAATCTAGTATTTAAATTTTAATAACAATTTGCAATTTTATATGTATACCTATGTATCTTTTGTTAATTTTATGGAATACAGAAACAGATTGTTCTTAATACAGGCTATTTAAGTAGCCTAGCTAGAACATCTGTGACTATTATGTAAAGGATATGTTTTTAAGAAATAAATTATTATTATTATTATTATTATTATTATTATTATAATTCCTAATAAAACCTTTTAAATCCAAGACACAATATTTTTGAGACATTACAAGTCGACCCATTGACATTACAAGTCAAAATAAAGGAACATCACAGAGTAGTTTGGTGGTAAATACCAATTGAATCGGTGATCAATCACGTAAGTCGGCGAGGGGCGACAGACCATTTAGTCACGGGGAGTGACCGCGAGGGGGCGCTATCTGATCTAGAGCAAACACCGTTTAGCGCTGCGTTTGATGTATATGTTATTGCGTTATCTGTGATTACGATCTTAGTGATGGGTAAATGTAGCTTAATACAGCTAGGGGACATGGAGGACTTGATTTTGTAAGCGGGCCAATTTCGATTGGTCTTCTTGAACATTTTTGATAAATCCGAAACTTTAAATGATCCTTTTTTCTTTTACGTGGTGGAATTTATTTACGCTCTTCGCTTCCCCCCCCCCCCCCGCGGGGACAGGGGGTTCGCTTTGTGTGGGACTTCTAACTGACTCGCCAGACTACCCACTAAACTACCACAGTGTGCCACTCTGCGCCTGAGACGGGAGAGATCCGGGAACCGCTTTCTTACGCCCTCCGGACCAACTTTAAATGATCCTACACCAACCTGGCTGGTCCACGTAGTGAAGTAGACCAAAATCTTTCTAAAAAGAGAGATATATACTCGTATGTAGAGGTACCACTTGAAATCAGGAAGCCCACTTACCGTTTTGCATTTAAAAAGAAGGTACTTGACCACATTCTAAATGATATGCTAGAATTAACAAAAGGATAATATGCCAACCAGATTTGTGTAACCATAGTGTGTTAATATAATGTATGTATTTGACATGTATAAGTACAGTATATATTATATCTATATTTATGTATGTATGTATGTATATTGCTTATTTATGTGTCTTAGATTGAAGTTGTATAACCTATGTGCGTCTACCTCACAAGATTTCTACACCACCCTAAGATTGACTGGTAGAGAATATGAGAGAAGTTATAAATAAATAAAATAAAGAAATATATGTGAAGCAGTGTGCTTTTAAAGACTATTGATGTTATGTGTAAAAGATGCAACATGATACATGAATATAACTGTACTTTTTATAAGTGCATCAAATGTGTCCCTTCTCTGTATCGGAACTTAGTTCTTTGAGCTTGTATTTTTTTTGAGAAATCTGTATTCACTACTTTATATGGCTTATATTTCTTTAGCCGCGTTGAGCATATTTTGGTAGAAGAAAATCTTATGAGTTCGCGTCACCGACATCATTATCAATTGAAGCAGCATATATCTTTCGTGCCTAAGCACATGGCTGAGATATTCAATCATGCGCTTTTTGATAGTTTTTATCAGTTTTCTAGGCATATGGTTATTTCCACTAAGATACTTATATATATATTTATAATAGTCTTTTAAAACCGTTTATTCGAATTGTACTTTGTAATGTCTAATGAACTATCGTGGACACGATATCTGTGGCGTCTTCCAAATACAGCGGCAACATAAACATATGATAACGCCATCTACCGAAGATACATCTGCCCATTATATCTATTAAAACAAGCATTTTCTCTATAAGAAAAATAGCCTTTGCTCGCGGTCCCACTCGCGCGTATGTTCGATATTTCGGTACATTTTTTTCGGGTCAATTTTTAATTCAACATCGGCTCAGTAGATGCTGAGGTTAGCATCACAAACTTTAAATTTTTTGAATATTAAAGTACCTATAGTATGATACAATAAATGTCACACACAACACAATAAATGTCCCTAAATCAAATGAAATAATGTTGTTGTTTTTCATCACTCCGCTATTTATGTCTAGCGTTTATTAATAATACAGATTCAATTACATAAGCGACAAACAAATAAATATGTACTTTATAACAATGTTCTTAAAGTGTTAAATCAGACAACGAAGTGTAAATAAATCCTGTTTCCTTCACAAATAAGGCCGAGAGCGCTGTAAATTGGTATATCCGGTCGGCCGGTCTATTTCCTGCAATAAAGCCCACTTCCGGTGCCGCCAGGTGGTGACCACTATTTAGTTTGCTTCGTCACTTCATTTGGAGAAAATATGATTTCCAGGCAGGGAAATTTTATTTTGTAAGAATGTAGAAGAAAAGCTTAGTGAAGTGGTGTTCTGACTTACCTAGAAGATAATTATATAACTCTACTGTGAGTATGACTGACTCTGACCGCCTCTGTGGCGCAGTGGTAGCGTATGCGACTGCTGTGTTTGAGGTCTCGGGTACGATTCCTGGGTCGGACCAAATGTTTGTACGATCTCCAAATATTTGTTTCGGAGTTTGTGCGTTTTCTACATATAATATATATGTATTTACAAAAAGAAAGTGTATATGTAGTTATATCAGTTGTCAAGTACCCATAACATAAGCAGAGTAGCTTGGCACTAGATGGCGTTGTGTATAAGATATCCAAAACATTTATTATTATTTATTTGTTTAATTTTGCTGTGAGGTTATTTAAAAAAAATACATTTTTATCAAGTTTGGATATACATTTTAAAAGTATTTAATAAAAAATTATTTAGTTTAGAAACAGTTCATATCAGCACTGATCAAAACTAACAATATACTATTCTGCTACTTATAAAATGATATTTACTGATTATTACATTGTTGCTGCTCTTTACACTAATGGTTAGCGTATGCGATGGCCGATCCAAACTAGCAAGCCTTTTTCTTTCTGCAATCGTTAACGCCTGAATTCTTGTGTGTCATTGGCTAATCTTAGACAAAGTGATCTTAGACAATTATCCAATGACACATAAAGATTTAAGCATTAACGATTGCAAAAAGAAAAACGCTAGCAATTTGGCTAGGGAGGCAATGAACTCGGGTTCCATTGCTGGATCGGTTCGAAAGTGTTATTGAGTGTTTCTGATTATAGAAATGCTTAAGAACAGCCCGGAGTTTGAAAGTTGGGGTCTTAATTCTGTTCCTCAGAGAGCTGGTAAAGACGTCGGTCCTGAGTGTATCACTAGAGAGAAATCTTATACATTTTCAAAATAAAAACACTACAAAAACTTTTTTTACTGTGTTTCGATCTATCCGTGGAGATAATAGATACAATGTAACAAACAGACATACAAATATACTTTATAAGAGATAATTATTATGTGTAGATTTATTTCATTAAAACGAGGAATAAATCATTTTATTTAATACCATTAAGTACGAAAATTATATCATGCTCATAGCCTAGTTGCATTCGGTGATTAGAAACAATCAGCGAGGACAAGCATCGACGGCGCGGTTAGTACCTGGATGGGTGACCGCTGGTGGAATGTTACCATGAGCGTCTCCGTGATTCGGAGGTCACGTTAAGCAGTCGGTCCCGGTTGTTACATACGATAACAGTCGTGAAACTTAGTTGGAGGCCTTCGGGCGGCTTAAAAAACATCCAACGGCAAGATTTACGTAGCCACAACGTATTCTTGCCAGTCCCCAACCCGCACTTGGCCAGCGTGGGGACGTATGGCTTTAACCCTCTCCTGAGAGGAGACCCGAGCCCAGCAGTGGGACATCATGGGTTGTTGATTGATTGACGAAAATTACAGTATGTAAGTCTATTGTCACGTCGCTTCACATGAGAACTGTCTTTCTGTGTATAAATGTCATCGTATTACGGTACACTTATTAATGTATGCTGAGGTCCATTTATCAGAATAAAACACTAGAAGTACTAACTTTACTAAACAGCTCTCACCAGGGAATGTTAAAAAACTGTTATATGTGTACCTAGATCTCATGAAACTTAAATTGTACCTTTCCTGTGAGAGAAAATAAAATTTTATTATTATTATTTATTTTTATTACTTATATATACATATTTATCACATTTTTAAATACATAAAAAAATAAACAATAATATATATTTAAAAATATAAAAAATAGTAGGGTGGTTAGGGTTCCAAAGAAAGGAACCTCCTGACAATACGAGCCGTGTCAAGAAGGACTGCCTTCTGCATCAGACCCTTGATCCAACCATCTAACGTGAGCCTCTTGAGGTGTTGGTCGAGGCTCTTGGCTATCAATCCGTGAACAGACACAACTATCGGAACAATGATCGCCGAATCTACATCCCACATATCGACAATCTCGTGAGATAAAGCCAAATATTTCAATTGTTTTTCTTCAGTGACGTAAGGACGTTTTCTTTTTATTATTATTATTACTACTAAATACACTAAAAGTCATTCATTCCTACCAAATAATTTTAAAATTAGTGGGAAAACACAGGATTCAAATCTACTGGAAAAAGTTGAGTTTAATTTGAAAGATATAAAATAAAGTAGGTTTTCAAAATATTTGACTTCCAACCCCCACACGACCGTCCGTTCCGTCCCGTAAGGTACTATAAAAACAATATCTATATACTAAGCTTCAGGCATTTAAAAAAAACCTTTTTTTTCTCTCACACAAAATTAAAAAAATCTGTTAAATCAAAATATACACAGAAAATTCCAGAAAACAAAATATCTGTGTGATAGACTGATTTCTATACTAGGTAGTACCTGTATGGCAGAATAACCAGCCTCTCCTCCAGATAAGTAGGTAAAGAGGGTGTAATAAGTTTAATGGTTTCCGTAAATGTGAAATAAATAAGACGAAAAGTTTGTGTGAATATAAATGTGAGTAAGTAATGTGTGTTTGTGTGTATCTATGTGTGTGCGTGTGGGTGTATATATGTATGTATATATCGTTGTGTGTATGATATATGTGTGTGAGCTACCCCTCGAATGATGAGAACCTGATACCAAGCCAACTTATCCACCAATAAGATCTGAATGCTGGGCCAATGTGTCTAATTCAATCAAGAAGGCATACATAGCAGTTTCTCAGTCTCCTCATAGTTTATAGATTCAAGCCAGTATGAAACAGTACGGTTGAATTGGAATTTCGAAGAGGAATAAATACTCAGCTTTGGTTTAATTTAGTGTAAAGGTATCTTCCAAAAAAGCCGAAAAATGTGCCAGAGAATGCTGTGCTGTGAATTTCAGTCGGAGGACAAACTTTATGTTTGAGGCGCTTGTTGGTTTTAGAGGCATCATATGGAAGTAGTGAGTGTTGCCTTAGGACAGTGTGCAGGATAAATAACTGCCCAACCGTTAGTACGTCTGAAAGGTGATGGAGGTCACTGGTCGGGTATAAGAATGGCAAAGAGTGACCCACTTTAAGAACCGCCCGTTAAGAACGACAATAAAAAAAAACTGTTATTTTAGCATACGACATTTGATATTTATTTTTATTAAAGAACATGGAAACCACGTCGGAATTCTGTTGAAATACTTTAAGATCAAAACAACTTTGAATTAATTAGTTCTAGAAGAAAAAAAAACAAATATTTAAAACAACATACGGTACTTTTAACAATTTAGGCAAATGTCTTTGAAAGTTGCTCGCCAGTGCCTCCCTCAGGGGAGAAGGACCTCGAGAGTACTAGCATTTGTTATACAAAGTTTCTTAACAAGGGCCTTGTTAGCGACCGTATTATGTGGATGTTCGTGTATTATTTTAGTTTATAAGTGACATGTTATTTCTTCTACTGTGCTACTAAGAACACCCAAAAGCAATATTGAAATATACGAATTGCATGTCTTCTTCTTAAGAAAGTTCTATTTTTTTTTATACGAGTCTGCCAAACTAAGTCACTTTCACTGGGAAACACCTCCATTTTCCACACTCACTTAATAATTTCTTGTAAGAAAACCCAACAGCAGTCGACCCAGGAATCGAACCTCAGACCTCTTGATCTGCAGTCACCAACGCTAACCACTAGACCAGCGAGGCTCTACTCTACCCTGCCCTGCCCTGCCCTGCCATGCCCTGCCCTGCTATGCCCTGCCCTGCCCTGCCCTGCCCTGCTCTGCTCTGCTCTGCTCTGCTCTGCTCTGCTCTGCTCTGCTCTGCTCT
>PKRV01001933.1:0-78378 GCA_003709505.1 Hyphantria cunea | reverse complement strand
CTGCGCTGCACTGCGCTGCCCTGCCCTGCCCTGCCCTGCCCTGCCCTGCAATGCCCTGCCCAGCCCCGCCCTGCCCTGCCCTGCCCTGAAAAAAACGACAGCACGAATGCTGTCATTTTAGATTGATCTTCTGTACCACCAGTTTCAAGCTGGCTCGTCTGTGCATCGCTCTACTAATACTGAACTAGGCTGAACAGCCTACGTAAATAGTCTCATTATGATCAAATCAAAATTAACATTTTTATAAGTATCGCTCCTAAATTGACTTTACTCTGCCTGACAGTAGGCATGACTAGAATCCTAGAACCTATTCCTAGAGTGGTCACAATCCTCATCCTATTTTATGTGGCTAATAGAGAGTCAGAAAACAGATGTGTGTAAGCCAAAACGGCTGAAACTAATTTAATTAGCATTTGCAGGAAAATAACACCTTAATTTAATTTAGAAAACTTTAGTGTTTTAATTTAATTGCCCTGCCCTGCACTGCCCTGCCCTGCCCTGCCCTGCCCTGTCCTGCCCTGCACTGCACTGCTCTGCCCTGCCATGCCCTGCCCTGACCTGCACCACCCCGCCCTGCACTGCCCTGTCCTGCCCCGCCCCGCCCTGCCCTGCCCTGCAAGGCCTGATTTAAGGACGAATGGCCTTAACCCTCTCCTGAGAGGAGACCCGAGCCCAGCAGTGGGACATTATGGGTTGTTGTTTAGTGTTTTAATTACAATTTGATACGAAAGCATTACCTATACCAAATAGCTAAACTGCAAAACTAGAAATATTTTTTTAATGTGAAATGCCAGCATGTAGGTGATACCCATAACTACAAACCTTTACTTATCTACATACATACAAAAGAAAAGGTTTCTTGTACAAGTATCAAATATATCTAATTTAACTGTGTAATCTAAGTGAACCCGCCAGTAAAAGCTAGCAAAATAACAAATAATACTTTCTAGAAACTAAAAGAAACCATATCTACACAATTCTTTAACATTTTTTCCCTGTAACGGGAAAGTTTTCAAGAAAAATAATTACAATAGCGGCCCTCCCTTTCACCGCCAAAGGAGGGCTTTGTACCTCGAAATTTTCTTAAATAATTATACTTCTTTATTTTGGCAAATATTTGGCTAACAAGATTACAAAGGGGGATTACCTTTTGACTTTATTTAATGCTAAGTTTTTCCCGCTGCTCCGTTCGCGCGTATATCGGATATCGCTGAAATTATTTTTTGATTCAATATATTTTCGGTCTTTGTTCGCAAATATTGTAGCTTTCTAATGCTTTAAAGAAATTTCACAATCGGTTCAGCATATACAGAGATAACCTCTTTCAACCTCACAAACTTTACGAGCCTATAGACTAGCTTTAGTCGTGGTTTTGCTCTGATTAAAGTAATTGTCTGTCTCTGGAGAGCTATGGAATTGACCAGAATGGTATGTTCAAAAGTGGACCTTAGAGAAGGTGAAAATAAGAGACAATACGTTTTAAACAACGAAATCTTACTTAACCAGTCATTAGCCACATGGTGTTGTATCTTAACTGTTAGAATGTCTCAAAAATATACTTAACTGTTTATTCTACAAACTATCTCATACCTACCTACCTGTTTAATTAGTGGAACTGTGCGAAAGACTGGTATCTGTAATACAGGTCTTCCTACTACACCAGTCCTTCGCACAGTTTCACTAATTAAACATGTATATAATTTAAGACGGAGCAATTGTAAATTAAATGACTGCCTCGGTGGCGCAGCGGTAGCGTATGCGACTGCTGTTCTTGAGGTCTCGGGTTCGGAATGTTTGTATGATCTACAAATGTTTGTTTCGGAGTTTGGGTGTTTTCTACGTATGATATGTATGTATTTACAAAAAAAAAGTATATATGTATTTATATCAGTTATCTAGTACCCATAGTACAAGCTCTGCTTAGTTTGGGCCTAGATGGCGTTGTGTGTTAGATGTCTGAAATATTTATTTATTTATTTCATGGTAAATATTCTGTGTGAGAGAGAAATAAAGATTATTTTATTATTATTATCACCAACGCTATAAGGTATAAAATTGTGTACATTAATTAAAAATATCTACGCTGCTTTATGTCCTTATGTGCATACTTTCTGTATTTTGTTTTGTTTGTTAGTTAAACACAATAAACAGATACAGTCACTAAGTTTCTAAGTAATTGAACATACATATAAAACTAAACTAGATCAAAATATATTATCCTTTGACATCGAACCATGACATTTATCTAGAATAAATAAAAGAAGGCTGTTAAGAAACTACAAAAGT
Source organism: Hyphantria cunea (assembly GCA_003709505.1). Taxonomy (NCBI): domain Eukaryota; kingdom Metazoa; phylum Arthropoda; class Insecta; order Lepidoptera; family Erebidae; genus Hyphantria; species Hyphantria cunea. Next base: position 76,092 of record PKRV01001933.1, on the reverse strand, counting down.
GAAGACAATAAAATGTAATTCGATGATTTTTTTCTTGGTCTGTTTTTTCCTTTGGTTTTCTTTGGCTTTATTTTGGCCGTAATATCTGTGTTATTCAAAGAAACTATATTGTAACTTTACAAACAGCTAGGTTATGTGTCAACGGGGTGAGTGCCTGTTGATCTGAGCTACAGACTCACGTCTAATTCAGACCAGTCCTCTTACAATTGCTGTATTGGTGTCTTGTTTTTGTGTTGTGCTAAGAAATAATTAATAATCCATGTATAGGGACTTGTGAGAAGAGAAATAAAGAAATTATTATTATTATTTGTAGGTTTTTCACAAAGTTTTTTTAGCATTTTGCGATGTCATGTATGTTGAGGCTGTTAATTTAAATATAAGATTTGTGTATCAATTTCGATGTATAAAGGAGTATTTTTAGTATTGAAAAGTTCTGTTCTAACTTACAAACAAAGGGTTGAAAGTCAAAAATTTCGACATATTCTATTCCAAGACAAGATATACCAATATATTTGTATGTTATGGGTACTTATAGATAGCCCACAGGATTAGCAAGCTGAAGTGGCAGTAGGCTGGCCACATTTGCCGAAGAACCGATAACCGTTGGGGTAAACGAGTTCTTGAGTGGAGACCGCGTCTCGGCAAACGTAGTGTAGGACGTCCACAAGCCAGGTGGAGCGATGATTCGCGCAAGACGGCTGGCAGGAGCTGGATGCGAGAAGCCATAGATCGATCTAAGTGGCGTGAAATTGGAGAGGCCTATGTCCAGCAGTGGACTGCGATAGGCTGATGATGATGGGTACTTATAGATATACATCTTCGTTAGATTGATTTTAGAAGATTCTTACAATGGTTTTTTTATGATATGTACAGTGTTGTGTCCAAGCATAGATAGATAGATAGAAAACTCTGTATTTACACACTATAATATTACAGTTAGAAGAGAGTACATACAATGTACATAAATTGGAGAGGCCTATGTCCAGCAGAGGACTGCGATAGGCTGATGATGATGATGATCACATGAAATGTGAGACGGAGTGTACAAAGGGCGGCTTTATTGCATAAGCAATCTCTTCCAGGCAACCTTAATGTATATATTGTATATAGAGGCTCAACTGAGTCCACAGGCAAACTGTTTAAAACAGTTTTGTGGACCTATGTTTTTAGAATAAGATTTAACTATTGCGAACAATAAATTTAAAAAAAAATGTGACAATACTCTGCCTGATTCAATGCATAATTAGAATCCAAGAGCAATGGCCACTGTACTCATTGCAATAGGATCGTACTGCCACAGTCGAGCCGGCCGGTTCGTGCTGAAATCGGCTTGTCACAGAATATAAGCAAAACTCACACTTGTCTTTCACTTACGGCCAATATAGTTTTTCTCGTTACATCTAGCACTATCCAAATAACAAAAGCACCCATAACTAATTTGAAACATAAACTGACAAAATATATAAATATCTGTATTTATCCACTGCACTTTTAACTTACGAACAACAATTTAACCATATACACTTTCACTCCCGTAACCAATAAAGAAGCAACTGCTATTTTTTAACAAAATTTAAATCTAGAACAGATTGATTTGGTAATAAAGAATAAAAGATGGCGCTAGTCTCGCAAGAATGGCCTCGTTTCAGGGCGTCCCGGCTGAAACTAACGGAGCGTCGAGATAAAACAAATGCAATACAACTACATACATACTGTATTGTACGGTAATGAGATTTTATGCAGAAATTCTGCGATATATCGACATCATATTAAACTGTGTTGATTATGTATGTAGAGTTATTAATGCTACTAAGAATCCGACGCTGTATAGAAATGTGGCTTAACGATAAATAGGTATATTTTATTTGCTCAATAAGTAAAGTATATAGAAGCTAAGTAAACGTTTATATTTTGTGTTTGATTTATTAATTATTTAACTAAATATAGTTGTACAATATTTTTCTCAATCTATAGCTGTATTCATCACTTATATGTATAGTATTTAAAACGAAAGAAATTTCTGTATTATTTTATATGTTTTGTCTTTCAATTATTTTGAAGGTAAACTAAATAGTAAGTGACTTTTTCAATAGGCATGACGAAAAACTGTTTTATGGTGTTTGGAAGTATCTCCTGTTGCCAAAACCATACTACAAAAAAAGAATTTTAATAGGAAATAAATGCAATTTAAATTTTAAGTTTAAAATTCACGAGGAAACACTCGGTGGTGTCATGGCGTCTGTTTGTGTAAGACGCGACGTCACTATTTTTTTTTTAGTAGTGTCCATTATAGCTCTTAAAAACAGTGAAGTGAAACTCCATTAAATCCGAACAAAGTGAGCTTTACACATAAGTGACGTAACTCGCTCCGATTACTGTTCAACTTAATATGGCGGATTGCTGTACTTTGTAGTTTCCTTAATTATCATATTTAGAGCGAGATTAATTAATATTATAAACGCTAAAGTTTGTATGGATGTTTGTTACTCTTTCACGTAAAAACTACTCGACGGATTTGGATGAAACTTTACAGTAATATAGCTTATAAACCAGAATAACACAAAGGCCGATAACCGACATATACGCGGGTGGAGCCGCGGGTATAAACTAGTATGAAAATAAATACGCTTTTAACTATCTATGAACCCCATCCATTTTCATCAGATAAATACATAATTTCACTTATTTGCTGTCCTGGTGCCTATTAAGTTCAAATCGCTCAGCGTGCTATGGAGAGGGCTATGCTCGGCGTTTCTCTAAGGAATCGCATCAGAAACGAGGTGAACCGACAAAGAACCAGGGTCATCGACATAGCCCACAGGGTTAGCAAGCTGAAGTGGCAGTGGGCTGGCCACATTTGCCGAAGAACCGATAACCGTTGGGGTAAACGAGTTCTTGAGTTAAGACCGCGTCTCGGCAAACGTAGTGTAGGACGTCCACAGGCCAAGTGGAGCGATAATTTGCGCAAGACGGCTGACAGGAGCTGGATGCGAGAAGCCATAGATCGAACTTAGTGGCGTGAAATTGGAGAGGCCTATGTCCAGCAGTGGACTGCGATAGGCTGCTGATGATGATGACGCCTATCGCATAGTATTTATTTGCGTCATTGCTTCCATTTAACAACAGAAGCCTCTCAATAGGCCGCCATAGTATGAGTCACCATGTTGCGTTGTAGCTCTTTCTCCATCCTGATCATGCTTTCAATCAAGCAGAGTAAAGTCACTCCGGCGGGCTCATTCAGTAAAAGAACCTATTTTACTAAAGCTTTGAGATTACTAAACTTTCACTGCATTCACATGTTGACTGAGTATTTGTGAGGAACTTTGGGAACTGAACCAAAATATACTTTGATACTTCTAATCAATTAAACTTTAAATTAATCATTCGTTGCGCATTTAGTTCAAAGCTTGCAATCAGGGCTTTTATTTTACCGGCTATGTAACTTCAATAAAAATATATCTACTTTCTTTATTCATGGAATTGAATTCATGGAAACCTGGTGATGGACCTCAAAGATATTATAAAAGGTGTTAACAATGCGAAATATTTTTTTTCATTTATTTTGGTATACAATAAATAAAACATAAAGCAATATATAAAATATAGGTACTTTATTAACACAAGACAAGTTTTGAATTTAGAGGGTGTCGACCTTTGTACTGTCTGTGATGCTTTGTATCTTTTTTCGAAGATATAAGATTTTTCAGGGAATGAAAATTGAACTGTTAAACGTTTTAATTAACAAGAAAACAGTTTGAAAAGCTGTACCCAACTACGTAAAACTTTTGATTACATTTAAATAGCCTGTGTCTCCCGGCTATTATTACGAATCTATAAACACGTTATTAATTTAAATCTTTTCATGTTAGGCATTATAGTAGAACATACAAACATACATAAATTCCCAATCATAATTACCTTCGTGGTTTTGCATGGTTAGAAAAAAGGAAAAAAATATATAAAAAATAATATTATTAATGTTTACATGTACCTAATAAATATGTATTATTAAAAGCAATTTAAATTAGGCTAGTATATAAAATTATTGTGTATCGAAAAGATCATTTGCCAATAAATATATTCTAGTATTTACTTTTAACAAATAACTTTTTACCTTACATAAGTTATTAACACATAATAAATATAATTTTCAGAAGACAATCATCTTGTTACAGGTTGCCTAAACTTGCCAGATCTTTTTCATCAGATGCACTTGAGAATATTTCTACAATTATATATGTACAGGCATAATATAGGTAAGTATATAAGGTACCAATGTTACAAGCAAAGAAGAAGTAAAAATAAAAAAATAAACAAATATTACGGACATCTAACACATAACGCCATCTAGTCCCAACTAAGCAGAGCTGGTATTATGGGCACAACTGATATGAATATACAAATATTTTCTTTTTTGTAAATAAATTCATATTATACATAGAAAACACCCAAGCTCCGAAAAAAATGTTTGCAGATAAATAGGAGAGTAATAAAATTTTTCGTTTCAAATACGAGTACTTCATTCAACATATCAGTCCGGGTATATAGGAAAATGGCCAAGAAAAAACTCAAAATGCCTGTGTGTGTATAACACTAGTATATGTACTTGCATTGTTTGTGGAAAATTTCTTCGATTATATATTTATGTGTGAGTTTGCCCCTCGCACACATTGATGAGTTTTCCTCAACTTGGGCCGTTCTGACATTGTAACTACGAATTTCCCTCGCACCCACACAGACGTAGTACCTAAATGACTTTTCCGCGTATGTACAAGGTGTTGAGGGTGCGTGACGTATGTGTGCGCGCCCCGCCCCGAGCGATGAGCCCTCGGTTACGCCAAGGGCGACGACATAAAAAAACTGTGGAGTAATTGTACTTTAGGAACTATTTGTGGCATTTTTTTAAAAAAAGCTAGCACTAGTGTAAGACCTGACGCTGATCGGGCCAGACAGATGGAGCTGAGGGCGAAAACTATTGTGACAAAAATGTGCCAGTATTAATAACCTTTAAAATTAGACACTTAGGTACGGACGTTTTGGATATTTAGCACTTAAATTGTGTCATTATTCGACATTAAAATGATTGGTTTACTACCTATAGCAATCAAAAACAATTACAATCTTCTAATCTTAGGTACCAACATTTTTTTTCTTAACTGTTTTCACTAGGTTAAAAAATACTAGGAAAAGATACTCAATTTGAAAAACCTTGTCTTCTTATTTATGATAATTAATGAGAATGTTGATTAATAAATAATATCTTGACAGACAAAAACAATATATATTTATTATAAAACTTCGAAAATGTACGTTAAATATAAATATCCCTCTTCAAGAATCAAAGTATCGTCATGACGAATTTGACGATTAAAGTCGGTGCAGCGGCTTAGCCGTGAAAGCATATCTAACAGACACAGTTATTTTCGAGTTTAGAATATAAGTAAGGATAATATGTAGGAATGCCCGTCATTGATGCGTTGGTATGCGTAGAGGCTTTCTTTTTCGTGTAGAATTTTTACATAACCGGAATTAAAACAGTATTTTTTTAGATTCGAATTACAAATCATAACATTCATTTATTTATTATTTTCCCTCAGTGAAGTATAAAAGTAAATAAAAGAATAATAGTTGCCACTCTACTTACGTCTTCTTGTAGCAGCTGCGTCCTCGCTCACGGTAGACATAGGGCGGGCTACTGTTCACAGCCTGCGGCCTTCCTGACCAATCACAGTGCTCGGAGCTATTTCACTGTCCCTTTCACAGCCGCCGTAACACCCGTCCACCTATCTCTTTCACTTCCCCCGGCGAAAATCCTAGTAATAATTTGTCATCCTCCAATTAACAATCTTATTTTACAGTACTAGAGTTTACTTTTGTTCAAATACAATACGTCGCTTCAGGCGTTCCGCATTCGTAATAATGTTTATTTGATATCGAGCGTCGGGCAGGCGACGATTTTCAAGTTCAGATTTATCTATCAAAGGACTCTCAACCTTATTCTTTGAGAATTTAAGCTTAAACAGTTGTCTACTATTCTTGAATCGTATTTACGTATGCAGTGCTGGCATTTTCATTGTTACAATACTCAAGGGAATTGAGTAAGAAGGGATTATGAACTTTAACAGCTGTAATTAAAGTTGTGAATTATTTGGATGTGTTGGAGAGTTAGTCGCTTATGGTTTTGTATGGTTAGCATGCCTAAGGCAAAAGCTATTTGCGATGACAATTTTGCGAGCGTCGGTGAACGAAATATGCCTTTTATTCGTACTAGAGTCGGGATTAAAGCTCTAAAACGGAATTGCTGTCAGAGGGAGCTTTGTTGAAATTTGTGAACTACACCTACATGCCACGCCATACTCTTACATTTATGTGGCCCGTGTTTTTTATTTGGTTTAAAATACTTTTTAAGTAACTTTATATAGACTACAGACATTGTTATATATAAATATACAATATAAATTGGAAAGTAGCGTTGTGATTTCGAAGTACTGTTCATTTTAGATTTTAATAGTTTATGCCCGCGGCTCCGCGCGCTTATATGTCGGTTATCGCGGCAAATAGTAGCCTATGTGTTATTCTGATGTATCAGCTATATTGCTTTAAAGTTTCATCCATATCCGTTCAGTAGTTTTTGCGTGAAAGAGTAACAAACATCCTCACAAACCTTCACATTTATAATATTAGTAGGATGTCCACTAATTGTAGCCCAGCGCTCTCAATTCGACCGTTTATTTTTTTAGCTTTCTACATACACTTCGCTTGTAAATTTTAACTCCTCCGTTTGCATAATTTCCGTGAAAAGATTTTAAAAAGTTTATGCTTCACGTATTAATACATAGATCAAATATTTTTATTGTAGCTACTATCTTTATAGGCAGGTAGAAAGCTTATTAAGGATAGCAGCTCAACAAGGATTCGTTAAAGTAGAACTAGATTCCTCAGCAATTATATGACTGCCTCGGTGGCGCAGTGGCAGCGTACGCGACTGCTGTGCCTGAGGTCTCGTGTTCGATTCCGGGTCGGACTAAATGTTTGTATGATCTGCAAATATTTGTTTCGGAAGTTTCAAAAAAGTATAATATGTATTTATATCAGTTGTCTAAGCTCTACCTAGCTTGGGACTAGATGACGTTGTGTGTTAAATGTCCGAAATAATAATTTATTGTTTTATTTATTTATTTATATAATTGTCACTGTAATAGTTGGGGTTTCCTCACTCACTTGGTGAAACACAGCGCAGGCGCTGTTTCACACCGGTTCTCTCCGACCATTCCGGTCGAGCCGGCCCATTCATGCCGAAGCGTGGCTCTCCCATGGTCTCCCAATTAACATACGTGGCCAAATTATAAGGGATAGTATTGAGATTTTTTTATTTCTGAGTTTAAATAGATTTTTGTGACAAATGATTATTTGTAGGCCTTTTATTATATATATTTTTATTTCTATCTGTATTCTATTGAAATCACGAAAACTATAAAAATATGGTAGAAAACTTATTGATATTCTTTGTATGACTAATATAAATATTAATAAAAATTATAAGATAAATTGCAATATTTAGTGATGCCATCCTTGGCTGCAATTATAGCTTCAATGCATGGTATTCATGTTCAATTCGTGTTTTAGCATGTGCCTGAAATCTGGCTTGGTGTTGTCATTCTCGGATAAGAGTTTCAATCAACTGCCTCTTGGTGGTAATCGCTACTTGCGCAGCTGCCTCACGTCATGTATGGGATTCATGTCGGTTATTTTCCTGACTAAGGCAAAACAGCGACATTTTTCTGAGTCACAAATGCAGTAACACTTCTGGCTTTCTGACGTGGAGCCGAACCATGCATAAACATGTATTTTTCATCATCAGGGAACCGTTCATTGACCTGTGGCAGTAACTGGGTTTTGTTTTTTTTTTATATATTTAAGCTGCCAAAATGACTCTGCCCTGCCTGATGGAAAGCATGAGCAGAATCCAAGAGTGGTGGTCACCATCCTCAATGCGAAAAAGAACAATGCAGTATGGTGACCCACACTATCCTGGGGGGAAAGGGGATGGTGAGGGGGATAGGGGGCGTTGGATTGGGATATGGGCCTCCGGTATCCTCACTCACTCGATGTTCACACCGGTTTTCTGTGAGGCCGTGGTATCACTCCGGTCGAGCCGGCCCATTCATGCCGAAGCGTGGCTCTCCCAAGGTTTCTAGTACTCGCTTGTACTAGTCTTGTTTCACTATCCCTAATACGATGTTTAGGCGCCCATATTATCATGGTGAGGTCTATCATTTCTTTAGCTGAATGACAGACCACACCGTGGTACTAATCCGGTTTTTTAATCCTCTTCACAAGGTGATCAGCGTGGGATCGTTCTCCAGGGCGTCTTACAAAAGAACTTTTATCAACCCAAACTTGATGGCTGATTTTGCTGAGGCTGAGACTTAATAATAATATAAATAATAATAAATATTTTAGACATTTTAACACACAACGCCATCTAGTCCCAAACTAAGCAGAGCTTGTACTATGGGTACTAGATAACTGATATTAATACTAATATCAAAGACAACTCTCGCATTAGGAATATACTTACGTGATGTGTCGCAAGAGACTTTACAAACATACATGAAACGGACACAGAAAACACCCAAACTTAATAATAATAATACATAACAAACAGAAACAATTCCGGAATCACACAAAGTGCTGTTCCATATGGAATTTGAAAGCGTCGCGCGGCATGGCAACACCACCAACCACTAAGCAGACCTTGCAGTCAAGTGATATATAAATATAAAAGTAAACAAAGTATGTAGTTACTACATATTCTTCTTCTATCAAACACTGAAAATTCCCAACCCTTGCCAAATCTTCCTATTTAAATGAGAAACTGCATAAAAATCCAAAAATTACTAAACTTATCTATGTGATATTTTTATTGTTTATCTTTCGTTCAAAGTGTTCGGAGCTTCGGAGGGAGGGACCGCGGATTTGTTATTACAAATTATTATTTTTTTCACAAGGGGAAGATGTTTGTTCGAGTCCTTAATAGAAACGAAACATTGGAAAGAGGAATCTGTATAACTTGAGGCTGTATATACGAAATTATACCTTATTTCTAAGGTAATAAAGCTTTAAGGCTTTATGATAATGTTATTCGAAATCCCTAGGTTTGATTGTGACAGGTTTATTAATTTGCTTTTTTTTCGTTTTTGTCTGAAGTACTTACGGCTCTCTTTGGCTGTATTGTTTGAAATAATATCTAATGTTTTTTTTTTGAGTTTTGAAAGGTTCGAATATTAAACGTTGCTTACTTATCTGTTCCTAGTTAGGTATATGATATTTTGTGAAAAAATAGGGAATATGCATAAGTTTTTTATTTGTCTCATATATTTTTTTCTAGATTCTTTGTTGTCTTTACAATATACTTAAAGCGTTTTGTTTTTTATTGGATGATTATTTAAACGAAGAAAATATTAAATAAAAGGGTATCGTTTTTTGTTTTTGCGAAAGACGGTCCCCATTTCATGTCATCCACATTTTTTATATTTTTTATCATTAATTCCATCACGACGAAGACTTGAAGACTCGAAGACTTAGAATTGAAGACTCGAAATACTTGACATTGGCAGAAATAGCTGATCCGGCAGATTGCCATATCATCAAAAGAAGAAATTAAATAAAAGGCGGCGTTTGAATATCTCAAATTTAATCAGTGTTTTAAATTTCACTTTGAAAATTAGTTTGACTATTTTTAAGCTCATTTATATTTTTTTCTATTATATATAGGTGTAAATGACCAGATAAAGAAAAAAAAACATGCATATTCCCCATTGTAATAAGTACTTTTATAAGAAAACAATGCTGCCTTATGCTATTTAATAACTGATGTTATGTAGAACTGTAATAAAATCCTAGTAAAATTAAAACCAGCAGACCGGGCTGTATGACCGACCATTGTATGCCTTAGGTTTATGTCCACCAGTAGACTGCAACGGGGTGATGATGATGATGAAATTTAGTAGATACTCTTTTCTAGGAAACACTAAAACCTTGACAGGTATAGACATCAATTGTTTTTTAAATTTCGAATTATTTTCATTTTGTATTTAATGGCCGCTCCATATTTGTGCCGTGAATGAAACACAGAAATGAATACGAGAAAATCCCATGAAAACCATCAAAACTTGCTTAAAAGGTCATTGTAGTAGGGAGAAATATAAATTTCAAAAGTTGTGTAGGTACTTCTATTTACAGATTACCAGCTAGCTGAAGAAAGACATGACAACATCACTAGTTTCGAATAGAAATTCGTCACGCATACATTTATCGACAAAACGGATTTAACAATCGAATAAAAAAATCGATAACCTGTAAACGTTTAGTTACCACGAGGATTTCGATTACATGCTTATTTTTGTCGAACTATTAAGCTCTTGTAAATATCCTTGCAAAATGTCAGGTGTACTGTTCAGAATTTCTATTGTACTTAAAATTACAGGATTATATCTTGTTCTTTGTATTATTCTTTAATAAGAGTTTCAGTACTTAGATAATTTTATTATCGCTATCAAGGACCACAACCTTGAGAGTGAATTTATGTGTACCTACCTTCCTTCACTATGGTTTGGTTTTTCAAATATGACCGATAAGAGGGTGAGAGGTTTACTATTTTAAAACAGTTTAAGTAGAAGTAGAAAACACATTTTAGAATAATTACTAGAAACTTCACAAACATAAACTTAAACTAGTTTTTTTACTTTTGAACAGTACATCACTGAGATCGAAATCTTTCATAATAATATTCGTATTTACAATGCAGCCAAGCTAAGTTTGCAAAACTCAAAACTTCGGTCTGTCTTCTGTCGGAAACTTGTGCGACAAGGTTAGCATCTTTGTCACCGATACACGCCGCACAAGTTTGCGTAATAGTTACGTAATGTTATTAACAAAATGTAACTGTTTCACCTTTACACAACCTTAAACAACGATTTTTCCTGTTTTCAACTTGAACGAATATATGCATTTATTTTTTATGCACTCTACACTATGCGCATAAAAAATAAATGTACCTATACCCCTTCTTATTTTACTGCAATATCTGCTAGGAACTATAGTCTTAAAATAACAAAACTCAGGTAGCATAAGTGCATGATAATTCATTTCATGCTCGATCAGTCGATTCGATTCATCGAATAGGCCGAATACAATATCATGGACCATAAAAACTTTTTTATTTATGATCTGTAAATTTGCGCGGGTGTGTATTTTGTCAAAATGGAGAACGCTGTCTTTATTTAACTTTGTCTTTTTTGCAAAAGGAGATTCTACTTTTTTGGGATATTTCTCTTTGTGGTAGGTTAAGTGGTTCATTGTGATTTTGAAACGCAAAAAGCGTGACGAATGAACACTACCGCTAACATACACAACATTGCCTTTTCATATTTTTTCTGTTGGTATCTTTTTTTTATAAAGTACTTGACAGCTTTAAGCTCTTTTTTATTACTTACCTGGAATTCAGTCATGCCAATTAATTTTCATTAAAGGATGCGATCTCCTCATAATAAATATTAATAGGACATATTTCTTAAATTCACATACACTTGAAACATGTGCTAGGTACAGAAGACATTTTGATTTTAATATAATATTATAGATAGGCAAAGCAATACAATATCACGGGTAGAGATAACAAAAAAGGTTCAAGCTGTTTAGACGAATGAAAGTAACAAACTGTGTTGACTAGCTCTACTTCTGTGTCAATAAATAAATAAATATGTTCAGACATTTTAACACACAACGCCATCTAGTCCCAAACTAAGCAGGGCTTGTACTATGGGTACTAGATAACTGATATTAATACTTATATACTTTTTTTTGTAAATACATACATATTATACCTAGAAAACACCCAAACTCCGAAACAAATATTTGCAGATCATACAAACATTTGGCCCGACTCAGGAATCGAACCCGAGACCTCTTGCACAGCAGTCGCATTCGCTACCACTGCGCCACAGAGGCAGTAAATGACAAAAGTTATATCATACGACATAATACGGCTAATCGAAGACTTCATAAAACTCGAAAAATAGTTCAATAATTAATACCTGCTTGTAAAAATCTAAATTTAAATGTGATAAGTCCCATACAATACCTCCCATTTAGCCAATCGTGTAAATGATAAGACTTATAATACGACATTATACAACTAATCGAAGACTTCATGAAACTAAAAATACAATAATGAATACCTACTTGTAAAAAATCTAAATTAAATCGTGATAAGATCGTACAATACCTGCCCTCTAAGCCAAAATGTAAGTGTTTCGCGTCGATTTTCTTTCTTCGCTCCTTTTGTTTTGACCACGTGACTTAGCGTCGAGACGATGTTTAGTTTTCTAATAAAGTTAACGTTTGTAGAACGTCAACTTGGCTAGGGGGGCTGGTACCGTTGAAGTATTATTCTAAATGTGTTGTAGCCACCCATGTTCCGAAGTCTTAAAAATCTTATATTAAATAAGTTAGACTATCCAACACTAATTAAATTAGGAAAGTGGGAGAGCCACGCTTCGGCATGAATGGGCCGGCTCGACCGGAGTGATACCACGGCCTCACAGAAAACCGGTGTGAAACAGCGCTTACGCTGTGTTTCATCGAGTGAGTGAGGATACCGGACGCCCATACCCCAATCCAACGCCCCCTATCCCCATCCCCCCTTCCCCCAGGCCGCCATAGTGTGGGTCACCATGCTACATTGTTCTTTTTCGCATTGAGGATGGCGACCACCACTCTTGGATTCTGCTCGTGCTTTCCATCAGGCAGGGCAGAGTCATTTTGGTGGCTTAAATATAAAAAAAAAAAAAAAAAAGTAGTTGAACCAGCTCTGTAACTTGTCAACTATAATTTTACTATTTTTTTATTTACATCAGAATAACACAGATTACTATTTAAAGCAATTATCGTCATGTACACGAGCGGAGGATCGCGCAAAAGCTAGTACTAGAAATTGTTACGAATTTGATTTTGTAGCAATACATAGTACGAATGAAGTCTATAACTTTTGTGGTTAAACATATGGAACCATTTGCGAGTGAGTACCACCACTCATAAACACCTCCAACTTAAAAGACAGGGGTCTGCTGCCCATGCATCGTACGGATCTAGATGGCGTAATGGTTTAAATGATCGAAAGACCATTTCCTACAGCTCAGAGTGTTGTGGTATCCAACCCTACCATTTTTTTACGTGTGAGAACCCCCTCTGGCCTTCACCCCACCGGGGTTTAGCGGTGGGGCTGTCGGAATCGAACCGACTAAAACCACACGGTGTGCCACTCTGCGCCTGAGACGGGAGGAATCCGGGAACCGCTTTCTTACGCTATCCGGGAAAAAAATGTGGAACGCTTCACGATTTTGCCTGTCATCGTTGCGCAGGGGCCATGCTAATCTACTCTGTATCGTTCCAATTTTAGTATATGTACTGCCGAAGCAAGTACTTTCCAACCCTACCATGGGTCAACGCTTTGTGTGATCCATGAATTGTTCTTCTGAGACTGGGAGTTTTTTGTATCCATTTCATTTATGTATTTAAAGTCTCCCGGACACAGGATTTATTCCTAATGCGGGAATTGCCTTTTTTAATTAGAAAAATATATGAGGCCATCCCCCATCCCTGGTATTCAGTCTTCCCGTAATCTTCATCACCCGTTGGAATGCATCGATAGATATGCTCAACACTGATTTCCTGTAAGGCTTTAGTCCCATCCCGGTCGAGATGCCCCATATGAGCCTAAGGATGGTTCTCCCACGATTAATATTCCAGTGTCGTTACTATACCGCGATAGTTTACGCCAGAGGGTTTGAGTTTTCTGAAAACTGATGTCCACCATATTCAGTAAACATTACACTGATAATATATACTTACATGTAAAATATACCACTTAAAAGGCTAAATCGTCTATGTATGAGTATCTATTCCTAGATACCATTCAATAAAGTTGCTAAACAGTAATTTTGTCGCTCGTTCAAGTTTATATTAAAGTATGGCGCGGCAATAACTTATCATTGTACCCCTCCATCATGAGTAGTTACGAACACCCTGGAGTGATCCTCGCTGCAGTTCCTTGAAACTATAGGGCGAGTTGAATGACACCGTTTTCTTAGCTATACGGCTTACTTTAGAGAGGGGTACGGTTCTTTGTTCAGACCTACGAAAAAAGAATAGAATCGATTAAGATTAGTTTAGCTACAAAAACATATTTGTATATCCATACTCTCATAATTTTAGTTTTTAATGCTCTGTGAATAGATACTAAATTGGTCTGAATAAAGGGCTTTTTATTATTATTGAAGTAGTGAATTCTTAAAATATTGTTGAAGTACTGGTATTGGGTTTACGTAGTGTATTTATAGTTTTCATATGTTAAAACTATGAATTACTAAATTTTAACTTCGTCTCCACTTTTTTTTTCTCATGCGGAAATCCCCTCGGAGACCACCTCCTGGTGGCATGTCGGACTCAAACTGACTAAGCCGCATGCCATCGCGGGTGCTAGGAGCCGGGTAACCAGGTACACCCTAGGAAGGAAAACCCTGGAAACCCGAGACTTCGTCTCCACTCGCGTGTGTTGGTTGTTGTGACCTTTGTGTTATTATAAAAAACAATTGACAAATATTAACAAGAAAAGTTTAAAAACTATTACCCGACTACGTAAAAACTTTAGGAAAAATTTATACAGCCTATGTCACTTTACCCTTTAATACGAATCTATTGACACCTCATTCATCAAAATGTGTTCAGTAGTTTAGGCACCACGGTGAAACATACAAACTTACATGGACTGCCAAAACTATCACGTTTCTTTTGGCTTCGGCTGTTATTAGTGGCTAACACATCTACCTTTTTCGAAATTCAAAACTGTGCAAAAGGTTAAAATTGTTCCGTGTAAGGCGCACAAGTTGCTTCGCTTTTCTGATAAATTATTCAGAAGTCATTAACGCTCCTTTCCACGCTGTGCTTTGTAGACATCATTGTTTGTGTGACGAGCTCCTGTCTTTTCTGATAGCCTAGTACCTGTGTGGACAGCAAACAGCTTCTGTATGCTCACAGATGTTAAATACACGTTAGTTGACTGACTATTTCTAGCCTATTTTCTACTGTTAGACACTGTGTTACTGAAATACTGAAAATAAAATCGAATTTATTCATATGTAATTTGTTTGAAGATTGCGTAATGTAATATCTAGGATATGGTGTACCTACAGAATAATAAAACTAAATAGGTATAAAATCGAAATTGACAATGATTCGTAAACTCAGATTTTTTAACCGACTTAATTTTATAGATATGTTGAATGAGAAAATTATTATTATTATTTTAAATATGAGCCGGAGTGTCTTTGTTCCTTTACCGTGGGAGAGCCACGCTTTGGCATGCATGGGCCGGCTCGACCGGAGTGATACCACGGCCTCACAGAATACCGGTATGAAACAGCTCCTACGCTGTGTTTTACCAAATGAGTGAGGATACCAGAGGCCCATACCCTACCCTTTCCCCTATCCGGCGCTGGGCCATGGGCGGTGGTAATCGCTTACCATCAGGCGATACGTCTGTTGGTTTGCATCCTATTCCATTAAAACAAACTCTGCCTGATGGAAAGCATGACCAGAATCCAACCGTAGTAGCCAATATACTCATTGTGAAGACATATAATACAAGAATGCAGCATGGTAACCCACTCTATGGCAGCCATTTTCACAAGTTTTATTCATCGTCCTCAGCCTATTGCAGTCCTCTTCGGGACATAGGTCATTCCCATTACACGCCACAATAATCGATTTTAGGCTACTCACTTCTCTTTCGTTTTTATAATTTAATACCTTGGACCAAACTTATAAGAGTGCTACAATTTTAGAATCAAATGCCCTTTCGTTAAAACAGGCTATTCGTATACTATTTTCGTAACTTTGCGTCGTATTCGTAGTGTCTTCTGCAAGTTATCAATCTGCGAAAGATAGCTGCTAGACAGCATTACTATTTTTATTCTGCTGCGGAGTAATGTGGACTAGGAGTATAAAAGAGACAACGCATAAAACACTCACACTTACATATTTATATTTCGAATGTTTCCACGAAATAGTGACAGATTTGAATATTTAGGTTTATGACATCTATCAATCTAATACCTAATCAATTTAAAAAAATATACTTAGCTGAATACTGTTTGTCTTCGGCGAGATGGGACTAATTTTAAACTACTAATGGACTAATGACCACGACGAGTTAGAGATACCTGTTATTTTGCAGCAAATCTCATTACAACAACGACATAAAAACAAACAAACGCCCCAAGGAGCCTCGTGCTCGTGTCGCGCATGCGTTAACATCGTCATAACGGCACAAAATAAAATGGCTCAAATTGATTTGTGCACCGCGATCCACAAGAGGTTATAATTTTCGCGCCATGCTGCGAACACACGCTGAGCCAATGCTGCCAACATTACAGATACAGGCTTGTTCGTTTCACCGATAGATTCGACTATAAATCAATGATTTGCAATAAAGTAATTCATTTTGCAAGCTGTGTAAACAATATTGTTTGTTTTTGTTCGGTTAATTATTGGTTCATGTGATGTTAACATTGAAAAGTACAAGGTTCACCGTCTTTGGTCTTATTATTGATAGTTCACTGAAAAATCAATGCCATATTAACTGTGAGATGGGATATATCAGTGTGCATATCTATAAAAACTACATCTCATACAACTTTGGAAAAGTCTGATTCCAGAAACCATATCTAATCACATGTAAAATCTGATAATAACATATCTCATCAGTCACCGATTTTAAAACGTTATTGTGTATTCCAGCCGATATACTTTACCTATCGACCCACATCATTAAATGAATTCAAATGCCAGATCATATTACCATTCGACATGCTCGCAGGACTACTTGGTTGGCGGGGATATTGATGACCCCCATGATATAATAGTGTATTTTAGCCTATTATTATCTTAAGTATTTCTTAAACACTCGCTACAATCTAAACTTAAAGTTGCATCTCCTGCTTGATCCCGAAATTTTACGAACTAACCCACGTCTGTGATATTCATGTTTCGTGGAATCTCAATTTTGAAAAAAAGCTAAATAAAACAAGACGAAAGCAACTACATACATTTTTTAAACCGTTAATACACAGCTTTGAATGGTCACAAAAAATAAACTTTTATACACATACATTGATACGCAAATATTAATAGAAAAGTAAAAACATTACAAGAAGTCCGTTTAAAAGCACTCAATTTAATTACCTACTTGTTACAGTCCCGACAGCATTAGACCCTTTGTTGGGATCAAAAGCTCAGTGTCTGTACCTGACATTACTTTGTGAGCTTATGGCCCTACCGCCGGAGAACGCCTGTGTCTGTTCTACGACAGCTCCGCTTATTACCAACATTCAGAACACGAAGGGCTCTTTGGCCATGACAATTATTGTGTTAGATATTTGTGTTTATGGTTTTCGAATTGTATGATATTTTTATTTCAATTGTTATGTTGCCGTTTTGAAATCTGGCATATTTTCTAAAGTATAAATGTTAATATTTAGTAATTGGTTTGATTTTTAAACATTTACCTACCGTATAAAGATTTCATATCCGTTGCTTTTGTATTGGCGAGAAAAATATAATTAAGAAATACCTTTAGTTGGAACACTGTACTGCAAATGAGTTAACTGTATTGTAGGAGGTATCTTAATTGCTATAATTAATTATTAAACATTGTAAATAATAAGTTTTATTGATTGTAAGTAATAAATTGATTGAGTCATGGTTCTATTACCTTTAAAACATCTGTACCGCGCGTAGTCAAGATGGCGGCACAGCCACACATTATATTAGCACAAACTTATACTATTCTCCAATGCACATCAAGTAAAACGGTTAGGATATGAATGCCCCCGCATAACTCCAATCTGCGGCATTTTATAACATCTGACCGAATCGATCATATATATAACACTAATTTCCAAACTTATCAGATAATATTATACATTGTTTATGATAATCATTCTAATGATTATTAACATACAATTATTATTTGATAATACAGGATTGCGTAATATTAAAGATTTATTACGTCGGAAGTACTATTGTATAAAAAGAGTACAGATGTCATTAACAATATTTGTAAGTAGCGCCGGAAGCTGACAAGCGGAAGGCGCCAAGATATTAATATTATTTAATATGAATAGACTATTTACTTGATTATTAAATTATAAGGTTATGATGAAATACTTTATACGAGGTTGGAATCGTTACTAATAACAATAGGTATCTAATTTATTATAATTAACTATTAAACATTGCAACTATAAGTTATATTGTTTTGTTGTGTAAATAAATTTTAGTGTGTCAACGAGTGTGTTGTAATATTTTTTTTTATGGTATAGGAGGCAAACGAGCAGACGTATCGCCTGATGGTAAGCGTTTACCGCCGCCCATGGACACCCGCAATACCAGAGGCGTCACAAGTGCGTTGCCGGCTTTTAAGAAGGAGTACGCTCTTTTCTTGAAGGTTTGAAGGTCGTATTGGTCCGGGAATACCGCAGGCGACAGTTCATTCCACAGTTTTGTTGTGCGAGGCAGAAAGATCCTTGAAAAGCAAACAGTTGTGGACTGCCAACCATCAGATCAGATGATGGGGATGAAGTTACTGTCGCGAAGGGCGATGTCGGAAAGTGGCGGCAGGAATCAGCCTGAACAATTCCTCGGAGCACTCCCGCATCTCTACGCAGCGCCAATGGGTCTAGCCGAATCGAAACTTCTTGGGAATCGACGATTCGAGTCGTTCTCCGTTGAATGCGGTACAAAGGGAGGAGCTGGTATTGGGGTGCCCCCGCCCAAAGATGGGGACAGTATTACATGTGAGGCCGGACCTGCGCCTTATAAAGCAAAAGGCGGTGGGCTGGAGCGAAATACTGTCTCGATCTGTTGAGCACACCGAGCTTTTTCAAGGCCAATTTGGTCTTATCCTCCAAATGATCATGAAACTGGACTTCGCTTGATATGTCGATACCAAGTGTTCCAATATTGGCTAAGGCAGATAGGAAAGTATCTTCAAAACGAAGACATACGACCCAGGCAGTTTTTTTTCAGTGAACGCGCAAACTTTTGTCTTTTTAGAGTTGAATTGGACTAAATTAAGTCTACCCCAGTCTGAGATCTCATTCAGGGAGATCTCAATTTCAGACACAAGTTTGTTTCGACTCTCAATGACGTTTACCAAATTGATTGAGTGATCGTTCTATTGCCTTGAAAACATGAGTGATACTATTAAAATAACAAGTAACTTCAGTAAGCCTTTCTAAAAAACAGTCATCCTTACTAAAAATTATTCCGCGTTATATTCTCCGATATAGGTATACGTTAAAATTGAATATGTTGAAAAAATCCTACTGTCTTCGTCGAATTTTTTTCTAATACTTTCAAACTTTGTCAACCGTAATCTTAGATACTACCAATAAGTAATAGTTACTTCCAAAAATTGTTGAATTACAAATTGATCACTTTTAATTAAATATTTCTTCTGTCTTTTAAACAAATGTATACGTAAAATTAATTTGACTTTAGACAATATTCCATGCGCTAAAACAAATAATAATAATAAATAAATATTTCGGACGTCAAATACACAACGCCATGTGGTCCCAAACTGCAGAGCTTGTATATTGTTTTATTGGTACTCTACTGGACAACTGATATGAATACATATATACTTTTTTGTAAATACATACATAATATTATACATAGAAAACAACCAAACTCCGAAACAAATATTTGCAGACCACACAAACATTCTAATAGTTACGTCTTATGCCGAGCCAGAAAACGGAATTCAGGAGAAAGAATTTGATGAGAATTTCTTAAAAGAATGGCGCTCATAGCCCAGTTGCACTCGGTGATTAGAAACAATCATCGAGGGTAAGCTACGATGGCGCGGTCAGTACCTGGATGGGTGACCGCTGGTGGCATGTTACCATGAGCGTCTCCGTGATTCGGATGTCACGTTAAGCAGTCGCTCCCGGTTGTTACATACGATAACAGTCGTGAAGCTTAGTTGGAGGCCTTCGGGCGGTTTAAAAACGTCCAACGGCAAGATTTACGTAACCACAACGTATTCTTGCCAGTCCCCAACCCGCACTTGGCCAGCGTGGGGACGTATGGCCTTAACCCTCTCCTGAGAGGAGACCCGAGCCCAGCAGTGGGACATTATGGGTTGTTGTTTGTTTGTTTGTTCTTAAAAGAATATATCAGAGTATGTTTTTATTCATCAAATTAATAATTCTTAATAACCTTAAAAACATCCTTATCATTGGGTGTAATCGACAATAAACATCATAATCGCATTAAACAACAATATAAAACCTCAATGAGCTTGTCCAACACGAACCAGACCACAATAAACGGCCAACTAGAAATATCAGTTAAACATATACCTGACCTGCTCAATCTTTACGATCCCCTGGTACTGACATGGTTGCACATAACCATTTTAGGCGATCGCCTGACAAATCTATCTATATTTCCTTGCTGATATGTTAAAGTAGCCATATTATACGGCAAGCGGGACTCCCTGCCGAGCTTTCCGTCTGATATATTTGATGTCGACACGATAGCGCTACGTACGAGCAGAATAAGGCACTACTCATACAAAAGCATGTCAGCTGCCTACAGCTTAATTTTACTTCTACAAGCTACGAATATGGGCTGCGAACAAGCTATGGTGTTTGATCGACAAGATCTTGACACGAATATGGCATTCACACGTAATGTTCTCTGTACAAATCCAATAAATACTGTGCATTTAATTATACATTGATAAACTTTTATTAACTTATACTATGCTGTCTCTTTTATGTACAAAATATAATAATTTAAAGAGTCCAATGATAAAGTTATATTTGTTTCGTTTTTATTATACTGATTTTGTTTCAAGGGTTTTAATTAAGGTACTTTTCGTTCGAACCCGAACAGAAACTTGTCTTTTAAAAATAGGTTTTTATTTGAAATTGTTGGTTAAAAATGACAACGTCAAAGATAAGAACTTATATGTCAAATAGTAACATGCTCTCAAGATATAGAAACTTAATTACACAAATAAAAGAGAATTGATGTCTTTTTCCCGCCATAAACGCATAGATGGTAATGACAGGCTTCTTATATCAATCGTATCTGTCAATCGTTCCTGAAAATCCTTCTAAAGGCAAATTAAAACCTTATTTTTCATTTACATAATGTTGCTCTTTAGATTATTATTTCACGAAGGCGTGTGCGCCATGCTTAACGCAGCTATTTTGTTATTCAATTACGTCGCGGGAACACTTGTAAATAAGCAGAATTGTGTATCATCACTTGTAACATAATTTTTCAGATAACATCGTTCTGCAGAGGTATGTTATAGAATTACTATTTTTTTTTTTATAGTTCTCAGGTTTTTGTATTGGTCATAATGACACTGTGTCGTATCATGTCATAGTATATGTTTTTAAAGGTTTTTCTTCCTTTGGTGGTTGACAGTCCAAGTAAACGAAAAACGTGCGTTGTAAAGATATTACTAACTTCAAAAAAATGATTTTCGATATACAAATAATAGTTTTTCGTTTGTTATTTGGTGTAAATACTTATATTTAATTAGAAAACAAGTGAACATTTGAACGCCATATTTGTAAAACGTTCTAAATAGGCACCAAAGTACCGTTAACAAGAAATCGTTACTGAATCAATTTTAAAAATAAAAACAGTAAGCAGCATCTTTGACACATTTGTTCAACGGCAAAACTTATTACGAATTACAAATAAATCACTACATTTTTAACACAAAAATGCACTTGTTCAGACATCTGTATCCGCTCGCACGCTACCAACACACGCTGCGCGAACACCATCGACAAATAATTGAATTCCCGCCATTATACTTTTAATGTTGGTATTAATTTAGACACGACAGCCATACACAGTACCTTTATAGATAAAAAAAAAATGCTACCCATGAAATATTGTCGTTGGTTTCATGAATGAATGTTTATAGAATTTGTTATATTGCCAATCCAAAATAGAAATGGGTACAAAAATTGTACCTACTACAATATACATGTATTAAGCATATAAATCTTCTTCTTCAATCACTCTGTCAATTTCACTTCCTATTGGTAAAATAATTTATAAATTCGTTTTAGTCGATCTAGAGATTATAATACCCCTTACAACTCGCAAACTTATGCTTTCCATCAGGCAGGGCAGTCATTTTGGCAGCTAATACATAAAAAAACAATGTAGATACACTATGCTATAACCCATCTACTGCTAATAATTGTTTATTATTAATTATTCATAGTTAATATTAACTCTTCTCCTTCCATCTCTTTACACAACATTTTGTAAGTAAATTTTTGGTAAACATTGCCATCTGTCGCTTGCCTCTTTAAAATCTGTTCTTGAACAAATTATTTATTCATGAACGCATTACTCTCTGACGATACTTAGCACTGTTATTACAATAGAGTAAGGCATAGATAAATTGAAAATATTTCTTTATTTTTGAACTTGGAATCACCATCAAGCAAATTAAAAATGTAATATAATATAATAAATATATGAGTAACATTAAAACTGATCAATCAATAGAAAAACACAAAATTTGACATTCTATAATTTATTTAAATAGTGGAATAAGTGCAAGTGACTACACGTTTAGCGTAGTGGTTTCAGTGGTCGCCACACCGCTTTCTTCTGCGCCAAGTGTTGTGGGTTCAAATCCTACATGGGACAACGCTTTGTGTGATCCTTAAATTGTTGTTCTAAGTCTGGGTGTACTTTATGTCCGTTTCTTGTATGTTTGTAAAGATCCCCGCGACGGGAATTTATATTCCTAATGCGGGAGTTGTCTTTTAAACAATAAAAAAAAGTGAATTTAATTGTAGAATGTATTTCAACAAGTTCGATCAAGTGCCAATAATCGAGAGTATAAATTACTAAATGTAACATTAAGATACACTATGTGCAAAAGTGCTATTTTTATGAATAAGAGATATCTATTTCATGTACACTTTGACGAGCTTCACTTTAATAATTTTACCGTGGGAGGGCCACGCTTCGGCACGAATGGGTCGGTTCGACCGGAGTGATACCGCAGCCTCATATAAAGCCGGTATAAAACAGCGCTTGCGCCGTGTTTCACCGAGTGAGTGAGGATACTGGAGAAGCACACACTAACCCCTCTCCCCATTCTCCTCCCCATCTCCCAAAGGCCGGCAACGCACTTGTGACACCTCTGGTGTTACGGGTGTCCATGGGCGGTGGTAATTGCTTACCACGAGGAGATCTGAGAGAGAGGAGTCTACTCGTTTGCCTGCAATCACAGAAAAATAAATACTATGGTATTATAAATTCGCATCTTGAAATAGTAACAGATTGCAGGCTGTCGCTGCGCCGGAAACAGACTAGGCGCCCTGCATTATTAATATATTTAATACCTACGTCCTATCAGCACACCCACATAAGAAGCTGTATTAATACCATCGCACATCTCACGCACAGCCGTCTAATTTCATACTAAAGCCTGTACAAGCCTCATAGCCCAGTTGCACTCGGTGATTAGACACAATCATCAAGGGTAAGCAACGATGGCGCGGTCAGTACCTGGATGGGTGAACTCTGGTGGCATGTTACCATGACCGTCTCCGTGATTCGGAGGTCACGTTAAGCAGTCGGTCCCGGTTGTTATCATACGATAACAGTCGTGAAGCTTAGTTGGAGGCCTTCGGGCGGCTTAAAAACATCCAACGGGAAGATTTACGTAGCCACAACGTATTCTTGCCAGTCCCCAACCCGCACTTGGCCAGCGTGGGGACGTATGGCCTTAACCCTCTCCTGAGAGGAGACCCGAGCCCAGTAGTGGGACATTATGGATTGTTGTTTGTTTGTTTGTTTAAAGCCTGTACAATGGTAACCATACTACCGAAAAACCTACACGTATATTTCTAAGTACATACCCAGACACAGAGCAAAATATCTTGTTTATCACATAAAGATCTGTCCTAAGTAGATTTCGAGCCCAAGAAACCTGGTTCAGCAGTCAGGATCATTAGACCATTAGGTCAGTCGCTATTAAGGCTATAAACTTCTAAGATAAAAGCGAAGCAACAGGGTAGTTGACTGCATCATAAATAAATACCTGTATCTCCTTCATTCAAACGAATATTACAAAACATCTCGGCAAATATTATTATAACTGCTATTTTCAAATTTTAATCAAATAAACATTGAAATATATTGCTAAATTGAGTAGTCTAAAACAGTGACGTCACAGGTTAGTTCTTAGTACACTATCCAAAAAAAGTTATAGTTTTGATAGATGATAAAAAGTAATTGATTTGACTAACATTTCAACTACCCTTTTTTATACCAGACATTACCCTTACACTTTCTCTTAACCATGTCTTCTCTCCATCCAATGGTTGCCTGTAAGAGATTGCCTCCGGGCGATAAGGCCGCCAATTGTACTTCTCTAACTGTATGTTAACCTAGCAATAATCTGGTGTACAATAAAGAGATCTATTATTATTATTATTATTATTATTACCCAATTCATTGGTAACCAGGCAAAATTTTACATTGGGATTGAATTTTAGTTCACTGAAGGTCGATTTTCGTATCATTTTTGTTCTCAATCTGTCTGCAACTCTTCTTACCTCAGCACAGACTGTTGGTTTCAAGCAGTATTACCATGCGATTTTGAACCTAAAGACGAGAGAAATTTCAAGCAAACATGGAAGGACTCATAAAAGAAGATTTTTTGCTCAAAAACAAAACTCAGGTTTGTATTAAGCTCGTAATACGTAGTTGTAGCTTACTTATCGAAAAGTGTGTACAGTAAAGAATAAAGAATAAAAAAAGAAGAAACAAAACCTCAATTCAATAAATAACCAAAAGAGAACTGTACATTTAATTTGCAAATATAACCACGCGTAATTTGAAAATAACAGGGTCGGTTTGAGTTCTCTCGTTATTTAGGTGGGCGCTTTGAGGGGTAACATCCCTATAGTACTTCAGAGGGGTGATCACGGTGATTATACACGTCCCGATAATGAACGCGTTATGCATAATAAACGCAGCTTTGACAACTCTCTTTTGAACTCCTTTACTAACTTTTACCTTTATTTTTTGCTTTAACTTGACAGACATAATACAATTACACTGTTTACTTAAATTTGATTCCATTTACCAGATTTGAGTAACTTAGTAACCCTATCCATTTCTAAGAAACACTATAAATCACCTAAAAAATACTGACTGCAATTCCATCGCACGTGAACAGGGTTTCGCCCAATATTTTATAATTTTACGTGTCATTTAAAAACCATATACTCCGATGATGAGTGAGTCATTAATTATTTTCATATTTATCTTCAATAGCTTTAGATATAAAGGCATTGGAAAACACACACCAAGATATACGAGTGACCATGTAAAGACCAACCCGCTAGCTAAGTTGCATTCTACAAACTTAAATGTTAATAAAAAAAACTAACAAATATGTGTGGATGACAGACATCTCACAACGTTAAATTATGTGGTCAAACCAAATTTTAGTCAAAATCACAAGAGAATGGAGGAGTTAGAGTTTCGACGCGAAACACTTAGAACTTGGCTAAGCAGAGCAGTTCAACCATGGATTCATTTCGGATTTGTTACAAATTAAATACAATAAAACAAAGCCACCGTATTAGTCACAACTAAAACACAATTACAGCTCATGTCCAATTTACTACTGTTAATTTACTCTGGCAACCCTAACCACAAAAAATCAATATTATTGTAAAAATTTAATACAAAATTAATCTTGTATACTAAATTGAACCTTACCGCTATAGTAACGTTGTTATTGGATCTGGAATATTTAATTCAATACATGCTTAAGCATCCGCCGGAACGAGCGAAATTTTCATATCAAACTTACTTCGGATAATAAGTATTTGATATTTGTTTTTTCGATTAAACTTCAATAGCTTGCAGCGCCTACCTATAAAATAACTTTTTTTGTTATTTGTCTCAGCTCTTGGAAAAAATCGAAAAAAAAGCAGCATGTTACTAATAATGTATAATACTAATAATTATAGCTATGTATGTATAATACTAATAATTATAGCTATGTATATCTGATTTTACTTGCACTTTGATCTAATGAGAATCGGAATACTTACCGATGGACTTCCTTAAATGATCTCATAAATATCACTGAAATAGGTACATTCGTTTCTATAACATCCAGCTTAAAAGAAAAAAACGAGAAAAGAATGTGCTTACTCTCATACTTCATGGACGCGGCCTTAATTATTTATTAAAGACAGTTCAGATTGTCGATGGTGGCGGGCTGCGGCTCTTTGTTTTATAACAACACTACACAAAGGAGGTTTAATCACTGCATCGCTTTCGAAATTCGAACATGTGTTCATGATGACTTGTCAATGTTTCTTTATTTGAGTATGGACTATGACAAGAAGTGTTTCTTTATTGGGAAATATTTTGTTGTGACTAATTATAATTAAAATAAGGAATAAAGTATTACAGAGATTAGATAAGCTTTAAGTATATAAATAAAGGAATAATTTAAATGTAGAAATTACAATGAAACTATTTTAAAACAAACGAGAAGCACAATATACCTTTGCCTGTCTTTATCGATAAGTTGTTTTAAAATTCAAACGAAATAGTCATCGGTAGCGTAGCGCGCCACAGGACGCCGTGCCGCCGCCCGTTGCGCGTGTAACAAGCTTGTTACGTTACTTACCATTGCCGAGATTATTTTGGCACGATTGAGATGTTCCAGTATTTGAATGTATGTTTTTTTCTTTGAATGTAAGTAGCCATTAATTACAGGAATTAAGGAAAAAACAATCTCAATTTTTTAGAACACAGTTCAGTAGAGATAATCAAGTACGATAGTAGGCCAAAACATTCTTTCGAAGGAAAGGTTTATGCCCAGGACTGAACTTAATCCATCACTACAAGGTTTTATATATTTACAAACGGTTATGTATTACTGATATATATGAGCGCTTGATTTTTTTACTTTATTTAAAACTTTTTATAGCTGTCAAAACTAAATCGTGTATTGTCCCCTCTTATCGAACCATTAGATAATGAAGGATCGGTATAATCCTCATCCATAGAATGAGTGGGAATGCAGTTGTGTTCTGCTAGTATAAATAACCGCGGGCGAAACGGAACGTACAATAAAAGGGGGTTCGAAATTCGAATTTTTGATTTGTTTTTTCGCAAATGATTTGTCGGTATAAAATGTAGTTAGAAGTTCTTCAATAAATATTTTTATCCAAAAGAAACCCAAGATTGTTTGCTTCATGTATATACACAGTTCATCTGCAATCTTATCTATTGTCCTCAATATATAGCTCCAGCTCTGTGACAGTTGTAGTGAAATACAAAATTATTTATAATGTGTTGCACTTCATTCGTAATGTAATAGAACTGGCTAGTAATGTATGAAAATATATGAAATACAAAATGAAATCCCATATCCAAACTTAATTCGTCGATTTCTTAGGCTTATTAGTTGTAGTAGACTGCTGCGACACATGCCTCTTCCTAGAAAAGAGATTATTGCAATTACCTCTATTAAAGAAAAAAATACAGCAAAATCTTTAGGAGAAAAAATAATACTAATATTGCCTGGAAAAGATTGCCTTTGAGGTACAATATCCGTCGCTTGTACTGACCTAGCATTAAGTTATATACATACATATATATTTGATATCTGCTTTACAATAAAGTGATTTATTGTTATTAATATAAAAGTGTTCAGGCAGGATGGTGGAACCTGCCTGAGATCTAATGTTTATTTCAGTTTGTATCTCTCGATGTGTAATATGTCTATTTATTCGCAATAGTCACTCTATCCTGATGACGTATTCATGAGTTACTGCAGTTTGTGGTCGGTCTGGGGTCATCGATTAAGTTCTCTCGATTACGTTTAAATTCACGAATAAGTAACTGTTGCGAACGCAGGAGCCGACTCCCCAAAAGCAGCTTGTAAATTACCTTGACATTTAACTTTCGTTTATAGTCTTCTTCTTCTTTTGATGATATGGCAATCAGCCGGATCAGCTATTTCTGCCAATGTCAAGTATTTCAAGTCTTCAATCCTAAGTCTTCGAGTCTTCAAGTCTTCGTCGTGATGGAATTAATGATAAAAAAAACATAAAAAATGTGGATGACATGAAACGGGGACCGTATTTCGCAAAAACAAAAACCGATCTCCTTCGTTTATAGTCATACAAAATCATAGCACGAAAAGTTTCTGACAAGAGTTCCTTTGTTGCAAACAAAAGAAGAATGACAGATAATCTTTAATTATATTTTTCAAAATGGCCAGTGATTTTCACAAATGAAGTGTTGAAATTAACCGTCAAACCAAAATAGTTTTATGAAAGAATAGATTGTATTTATTCTGTGGCTTTAAATGTTCGGATCAACCTAGGTATATTGTAGGTATAAAGCTTCAGTCAGAAGACATAAAAAAGAATAATGACTTAAATAATCAAATACCAAACAACAAATCGATGAGTAAATTGCTTGAAACATTTTTTGAAATGTTTCAATTACAATTAAATGAATAATTGCAAAAAATGTTGCAGTCGATTAAATAAATACTCAATCGACTTGCTTCTGGTAAAAAAATATTTTGATAAGTGCTGGTAATAAAGAATTTTTTTAGCTCTGTGTTCTAACGTTTTCCCGCCAAGATTTTAAAAAACGAATAGATTTTATTTATAATTGGAACATATTTGGCAGACGCGTCAGTGCACGCCGCGCAGTTTCAGCGTGGGGGCCTGTCGATGGGGCGCCTCCAGCTATTTGGTTTGGAGTGCATATTGGAATAAGACAATCTCTCTTCGTAATAACTTAGTTACAATGCGTTCGGTTGCTATAGTTACCGTTTCCTATCTACATTGTTCTCTATAGAATATGCAAATACTGGGGTTCTACTGCATTGCGATTTTGGATCTTAATATTTACTACTTGAGATGAATTTCTTTTTTTTCTGTTGTAAGACGCTCGTTGTGTCGTTCCTTTTCATATTAATATTATGTGTTTGTAACTTCAGATATGGACTGGACTGGATGGATTGGACTTGAAGACTTAGAATGAAGACTTTAAATACTTGACATTGGTGAAATCTCTGATCCGGCTGGTTGCCATCTCATCAAAAGAAGAAGAAGACCAATAATGAGTTGTTGACAAGTAAATACTGCCTCTGTTGCGCAGTGGTAGCGAATGCAACTGCTGTGCTAGAGGGCTCGGGTTCGATTCCTGAGTCGGACGAAATGTTTGTATGACCTACGAATATTTGTTTCGGAATTTGGGTGTTTTCTCTATGTAATATGTATGTATTTACACAAAAAAGTATATATGTATTAATATCAGTTGTCTAGTACCCATAGTACAAGCTCTGCTTAGTTTGGGACTAGATGACGTTGTGTATTAAAATGTCTGAACATATTAAAAAAAAGAAGTTTTTAAATCTTTAGCTACCACATACAACATAATCTCAACAATTAACGCCCACGTTGTATCACACTTCAGGATCCGCAATATTCATTAAAACTATATCCATACTTATAAAGCCGAAAGTAACTTAGTTTGTCTGTCAGCTTTCACGGCTAAACCGCTGCACCGATTTTAATGAAATTTGGCATGGAGATACTTTGATTCTTGAGGAAGGACATACATTACCGCGATAATCGAGATACAACCGGGCAAAGCGACAGATAGCAAACTGTTCGCTTATAATTTTATAATGATACGTAATCACATCTGAGACATGGGGTTAGGTCATTCGGCAAAACAACTTGTGGCATGATATTTAAAGTTGAATTACGCTATGAATCTATACAAATAAATGAAATTGGAGTGTGTGCTGTAATATTAAAATAACCGCTTTTTACTAAATGCATATGCATGTATACATGGTACATACACCAAAATACCGTTTTTAACAATTATTGTCTGTCTGTCCTGGACCGATTTTGAAAGGACTTTCTCTGGCAAATAACCGATAATTTAAGGAGTAATTTAGGCTGATTTTTTGGTTTCTTAGCATCACGGGGCTCGCTAGTAACTAATATAAAACAAAATAACCATTTTAGTTTAAATTTGAACTTTGCAGATGCAATTAATAAAGCAAGAATTGTTTGTTGCAAAATCTTGCATGACACGGCTCGCTATGTCAAACCCTTTACTTTTTAATATTGATTTCATGAAGTATAAACTTATTTGAGTGTTTTTAGGGCCGTAATAAAAAATAAATACTTAAAGGGTCTGTTAAAAAAAATTACAAAACAATTTTATTTACAAACTTCACCACTTATCATAGCTTACACACTTAAGTATCTACCAAACAAGGTAACAAAATAATCTTCCTATTTTCACAATAGGTTAGGCCAGAAGCAAATCAGCAAGCGGTCAAGTACCAGGCCACCAGACAGATGAAGGAGTGAGAGAAAATACGGCGCGGAAGGCACGGGGTGCGCGGGACGGGGGAAGCGATCCGTCAACGGCTCGCGGCGATCACGACGACCGACGACCTAAAGCAACGGACACATTAATAAATAAACCACGATTTCTATGAGCTTATTTTCAATTCGTATGTTTCATTTTGACGAAAGTTAAAACTACTTTGGAAATAATAAAAGTTAGTGTAAGTACGAGAGGGAAATATGATATGATTTTGGTTATTGATGTAACTCGTATTCCTGAGACTTTATTTAGCACTAGGCGCTATCTTAGCAAAAAGTTTTTTTTAATATCCAATACTGTACGGCACCTTTTTACTATTATTTAATTTTCGTTCGCCCAAACTTTATTATTATTTTTGATACTAATATACTGATATCACAGCATAGGAAACAATAAATCAAAATTTTTTAATCATTTCACAAACCGTCGTATTGTAACATCAACAGACAATTTTTATCTCATGCACAAGCAGTGTGAATACGTCCGTAATGGGCGCGCGACTGGCCGTTCGCGTGCCAGTAATTGCCCATCGTTCCTTTTTTGAATAACTATCACGACTTTTTCGCTCCAAATACTCTTTTCTTTAGCCCGTTCGGTTGTTAAAGGTATTCGATGCATGCGGCCAAGTGACTGTGTTCGAATATTTCAGGCATTTCGCGTGTAATCATTGGCGTGTTATGGGTGTTCCTCTGAATTGTTCCCGGCTTAAAACCTTTTTAAGAGCCGAAACCTCCTTATTGTTTTATTTTTGTCGTAATTGGACTTACATTGTGTGAAGTTTGGAAACGTAATTTTGAAAATACTTTCGGTTCGATTATACAAATTAGAATTCATTTATCATAATTGTCATTTACTACAATGCCTAACAGGTTTGCATGAAAACACTCCACGTATTTTTATGTTATCATTATCAACAGCTTATAACTCGTCTACTGCTTGATGGCCTCCTAAAAAAGGAGCTTTTGGCCTACGAGTTGGTATATCGCTAGAATTAATAAAAGTAACTAATAACGTATTTTAAAAACAGGACTCGATTTGAAGGTGTTATCATAAGTTTCTTAATTATTTTGTAGTTTACTGCTATGCTGATTAATGGCCTTCTACCCAAGACCAATCGCCGACCGTCACTATGGTCGGCGGTTGGCCACGACCGTGTAGATGGCCTTTTAGGAATCGGCGCGAGAACTTTCATTGTGCGATGCAGGAAATGTCAACGTAGCCACACTTTACTCATTGAATGCTATTTATAATAGACTATTTAATATCTTTAGAGGATATTATTAATGTTGTAAAGAAACTTAGGCACTTAGTTAGAATAATATGGAATATTTCAACCAAAATAAATATTTTCAGTTCATAGTTTCAGTAAAGTTCTTAGCTTGAAGTTCGATCGTTTTGTTATTTTTCGTTATTATTATAAACTCTGTTAGCCTAAGATATCAAAAGTGTTTTGGTTCAGCTGGTGTTTTGTCTACATTTTATCTATACATATAAAATAACATATCCTGACTGACTGATTCATCATCGCCGAACGTAAACTATTAAAGCTAGGGCTATGAAATTTGGTGAGCAGGATCGTTTTACAGAGTAGACGCCCACTATGAAAGGAATTTTGGAATTTCCACCCCTAAGGGGATTCAATAGGGGTTGAAAATATGTATAGAAGTACGTCATTTTAAAAGTTAGAAAAAAAATTATTAGTTACGTATTTAGGCGTTTCTGGATATTCTGCCCCCAAGGGGGTAAAATAGGGGTTGAAATTTTTGTATGCAATTCTCCATTTTTTCAGTTAGAAACATGAAACCTTATTTAAGGTTTACTGATTAAAAACGAGAAGATGTGTATTTAAGCGTGTCTGAATGTTCTACCCCTAAGAGGGGTAAGAACAGGTTAAAAGATTATCCGTCATTATTAAATTAGAAACATGAAACTTTATTTTGGGGCCTTTGATTAAAAATGAGTAAACATGTATTTAAGCGTTTCTGGATATTCTACTCCTAAGGTGCAGAAATAGGGGCTTAAAGTTTCTACGAAAGCCCGTCATTTTTAAAGTTGGAAACATGAAACATTAATTTTAGGCTGTTGATTATAAATGAGTAGATACGGATGTTTAATGAAAATGTCCTATCGGAACCGGTCACGGTATACGGTGCCGTTTTCGAAGTTGTTCAAAAATATGTGTACCTCGGGCAGACTTTGCAGTTAGATAAAAACAACTTCGAGGAAGAGGTGGAAAGGAGAATTCAGACGGATTGGGCAGTGTGTGGGAAACTTCGTCGCGTCTTTTCATCCTAGATCCCATAGGGCTTAAAGACGAAAGTCTTCAATCAGTGCGTCCTGCCCGTCATGACATACGGAGCCGAAACGTGGACATTTACGATACGACTGGTCCACAAGTTCATAGTCCCTGAGGGTGCTATGGAGAGGGCTACGCTCGGCGTTTATTTAATTGATCGCATCATGAATGAGGTGAATTCTACTCCTAAATGGGTTAAAATAAGGATCGAAAGTTTGTCGGTCAGAGCCATACGCGGATACCGCACAGTGTCGACTGAGGCGGCATGCGCCTTGGCCGGAACACCCCGTGGGATTTGGAGGCGGAAGTGCTTGCCGAAGTTTATCGACGAGTGGCGTGAAGCCGCCCGTCGAGCCACGATGGCTCGTTGGTCTTCGCGGCTGGAGGCTCCACGTGCTGGCTTCGCCACCGTGGAGGCGCTCCAGCCGGTCATCCTCGAGTGGGCAAGGCGGCAGCACGGGACCCTTTCCTTCCGACTGACGCAGGTGCTTTCCGGTTGCTTCGGGAAGTACCTGCACTCGGTCGCCATGAGGGAATTGAGTCCCACCACTGCGACTGCAGTGAGGACTCGGCCCAGCTCACGCTGGCGGTGTGCCTCGCTTGGGCGCCGCAGCGTCGGGCCCTTACTCACAGTGGTGTCGAAAGTTAGTATAAAAGTCCTTGATGAAGGGCTATTGATTAAAACGTTGAAAAACATAGAAAAAATATATAGTTTTTAATTATATACATATAATCAAATTCCACGTGAACAAAGTCGCGGGCAACAGCCAGTCTAGTATAAAGTTGTTGATGTAAACAATATTATTATAGCCGAACCTAAAAACGAAATGAAAACGTATTTTTTTCTATAAATAGGTACATAATCTTTCGACTGCACTTTTGGCCTATTAAGTAAAGCGGTCGCCACGCCGCTTTCCACTGTACCAAGTGTTGTGGGTTCGAATCCCACGTGGGACAACACTTCGTGTGATCCATAAATTGTTGTTCTGAGACTGGGTGTTATTTGTGTCCGTTTTATGTTTGTTTGTAAAGACCCCCCCCACCACAGGAGGTATATATTCCGAAGGCGGGAGTCCTCTTTAAGAAAAAGAAGCTTGAGTGAAAACCTTTATGAGAGCTGGAGTCTGAATTAGACTCCTGTATGACAGATATCTAGACTTCCACCCTCCGAAAATCCACGACCATTGCCTGTACTATCTGCCTCGGCAAATAATCTGCAACTTGAATATAAATAAATAAAATAGAAGTGTCTGTTTGTAATTTCAATTTATCAGCTTTTCACTAAATGCATATGAAAGTATATACGGTACTTACATATTTAAAGCAATTTTTAAAAATTTTGTCTCTCAGTCTGTATGTTTGTTCCGGCTAAACTCCGGAACGACTGGACCGATTTTGCCATTTTGATCAAACTTTCACAGTCTGATGTAATACGTAGTAAATTACGCTACTTTTTTTGTACTGCTTTCGCCCCACGACCAAGTCACAACCAAGTCAAGTTTTTAAGCTAATTGAAAAGCAAAATAAATATCTAATTCATTGAAGGCGAAACATTCCCTTTGATCGAAGTATTAAGTGATATCCAAATAGTATTACCTACTGTTTAATGTTTTACAACTAATGAGAGTGTATGCATTTGTCGATAAAATCATTTTAAAGTAATAAAAGGAATATTAATATTAACTTGACTGCCTCGGTGACGCACCGTAAGCGATTGGTTGAGGTGTCGGGTTCGATTCCCGAGTCGGACCAAATGTTTGTTTGATCTGCAAATATTTGTTTCGGAGTTTGGGTGTTTTCTATCTAAGAGTACGTATTTCCAAAAAAAGCGTATATGTATTAATATCAGATGTCTAGTACTCATAATACAAACACTGCTTAGTTTGGGACAAGACGGCGTTGTGTATTTGGTTTGTTTTATTGAGTACTGGACAAACGAGCAAACATTTCGCCTGATGGTAAGCGAATATCTCCACCCATAGACCATCACAACACCAAAAGCGTCACAAGTGCGTTGCCGGCCTTTGCGGGATGGAGAGGGGAATGAGGGGAGGGGTTGGGGAATAGAATCGAATCTTAACTCACTTGGTGAAACGCAGGGCAAGCGCTGTTTCATACTATTTTTCTGTGAGGCTGTGGTATCAATCCGGTCGAGCCGGCCCATTCATGCCGAAGCGTAGTTCTGACACGGGAGCACTCTCTATAATAAATCCGGTTTAAGATGAACAGCGAAGCCACATCTCTATGCAGCGCCAGAGAGTCTAGATGAATTGAAAGTTCTAGACAGCCGACCTTTCAAGTCGCTCTCCGTTGAATGAGGTCCAGAGGGTGGAGCTACTAAAGGGGTGCCCCCGACCAAAGACGAAGACAGTATTCCATGTGAAACCTAACCTGCGCCTTATAAAGCAAAAGGCAGTGGGCCTGAGTAAAATACTATCTCGATCTGTTGAGCACGTCAAGCGTCTTTCTTTGTTTATTAGATAGATGATTTTCGTTTTCTTTACCCGACTGCGAAAGAAGGGGGGTTATGTTTTTGAGTTTATGTATGTATATTTCTTTGGCATGCCCTAAAGCCTAAACGGCTTGTTGTATTTTATGTGAGTGGTGTCAGTAGATCCGTCTTAGTCGTGAAAGTGACATCAAAATTAAAAAAAAAACAAAATTAAGGATTTTTAGCCCAAAAAGTAACCTCAAAAAAAAATGTCTCATGGTATGACATCATTAACGCTTGGGGTGATGTCTTAAAAAAGTAGCCTTAGCTACTTCTTACATCATCAGCTACCTGTCAATGAAAGTCCCGCCAAAATAGGTCCAGCCGTTGGATAGATAAGCCGAAACAAACACAAAGACAAAAAAAAAAATGGTAAAAATTTATATTTTGGCATGTGTACCGTGTTTCCATACATATGCATTTAGTAAAAAGCAGTTATTTCAATATTACAAACACTCTCCAATTTAATTTATTTCTATAGACTAAATTACAATTTAATGTATAAATATAAGAATTAAACATTTTGTTGTGTTTTTATTTTATAATAACAAAGCTATATAAGGCATACAGTTAATAAAAACATTTTTAAAAAACAAATACTTATAAACAACAGTTCGCGTCACATCAATCAATCAACAACCCATAATGTCCCACAGCTGGGCTCAGGTCTCCTCTCAGGAGAGGGTTAAGGCCATCACTAGTGTATTTAAAAAATCAATAGCGCGGTGACCCCGGCTAATCAGGCAATAAGCCCCTAGGGGCTTTCTGACATGACAAATACTATTAACATATGCGTTTTTAATTATATGCATTTAAAAGTATTTTAATATTTAATACCTTGACGAACAAACGGCAGAATCGCTCTTAAAGTCTAGCCATTACAGCGAATACGAATAGTCTACATGGGCACCGGTAAATAAATAATTTAAACCCAATAAAAATCTGTATTAGGAAAAGTCTTATAGACATTATATATTTCAATAAATAAATAAATATTTCGGACATCTTACACACAACGCCATCCAGTCCCAAGCTAAGCAGAGCTTGTGTTATGGGTACTAGACAAGTGATATAAATATATATACACTTTTTTTCGTATATACATACATATTATGCATAGAAAACACCCAAACTCCGAAACAAATATTTGCAGATCATAGAAACATTTGGTCCGACCTGGGAATCGAACCCACTGCGCCACAGAGGCAGTAAGTAAATTAAAGTGTCAGTTTTAATAAATGCATATGACGGTACAATAGGCAAGATGACAGTAACCAATACCACTCAAATTATGTGTTTATCTGATGAAATGCGTTTCGTAGAACATTAAAATCATTTAGAGCGAGATCAATAGTTAATTACATCTAACAAAAAAACGTATTCAAGAACTGGATCATGAAATTGAAATGGGACCAAACGTCAACAGTTTTCAAATAAAAAAAGAATCATCAAAATCGGTTCACCAAGTCGCAAGTTATGAGCTAACAAACTTAAAAAAAACAGTCGAATAGATAACCTCCTTCTATTTTGAAGTCGGTAAAAAAGTATTCGAAATTCTTATAATACTAACCACAGATATATTACTCAATAGTGCCACCCTCACACGCTTGGTTCCAATAATTGTGCCAATTTAGCACACTGCGGTCGACATAATGCCATTATGCATATCTGTACCATAGATTGTTACTCTACAGAGGGGAGTGAATTTTATTTTTTGTATAGCTCTGTGGTTATTTTATTATCTTAATAAAAAGAAGTAATGGAGCTTTTATATTTTGTTGTTTAGAAGAAAAAAGTATAATATATCAAACCGTGGGAGACCGGCTCGACCGGAGTGATACCATGGCCTCACAGAAAACCGGTGTAACAGCGCCTGAACCTTGTTTCACCGAGTGAGTGAGGATACCGGAGGCCCAAAATCCAACCCTTCCCCTCATCCCCCTCCCCATCCCCCAGAGCCGGCAACGCACTTGTTACGTCTCTGGTGTTACGGGTGCCCATGGCCGGCGATAATCGCTTACCATATCTCATCATATTACCATATCATATACGATCTATTTCTATAGATACAAATCTACAGAAATAGATCACTGAGATGTATGTATGCGCATAACTTTCGATGTCCGATCGATCGATCGAAATATTTTGAGTAATGAAAGGTGGCAGGGCACGTAAATAATGAAATTTTAGGTGACACAAAATAAAATGTTTGTTAAAGTAAGTCCGTCGGTTTCGTCGCGACGACGCTAGTATCCCCTGATGGTAAGCGATTACCGCCGCCCATGGACACATGTTTGATGTTCGAGTTTAAAAATCGCAGGAGACTGCAATGTTTTGCTAACAGGTATTGTTTTTTCAAGAGCAGGAGACACGCCTTTGGAGTACGGTTTCGTCATGTGTTCAAGTTCAATGACTCATTTTTAACATACACCAATTAATTATAAAGCAACGGTAATGCGACAGATTAAAAGCTATGCATATATTTTTAAGTCGTTTGTTAGTAAACATTGTACAATACATTTGAAGAGAAGAAAGTAAGTCCGTCGGTTTCGTTGCGACGACGCTAGTATCTCCTGATGGTAAGCGATTACCGCCGCCCATGGACACCCGCAACACCAGAGGCGTCACAAGTGCGTTGCCGGCCTTGGGGGACGGGGAGGGGGATGAGGGGAAGGGCCTCCGGTATCCTCACTCACTCGTTGAAACACAGCGCAGGCGCTGCGTCACACCGGTTTTCTGTGAGGCCGTGGTATCACTCCGGTCGAGCCGACCCATGCATGCCGAAGCCGAAGTACTGTAAGCTCTTTTCTTGTAGATATGGAAGCAATACTTGAGTTTCGAGAGTATGTGTTTTAAGTATGTATGTAAATTTATTTGGCACGCCCTAGAGCCTAAAGGGCTTGTCGTATTTTTATGTTAGTGGTGTCAATAGATTCGTGTTAGTTGTGAGAGTGGCACTGGATACATAAAAATCCTGAATTTAATCAAGATGGCATACCTTGACGCAAATGGGTTTTTGTTTAATAAATACAATTACAAAACTTTTCAATCGTAACATAACATTACTTAAAAGCGTAATAATCCCGAACCTAAACATGAAAAAAAACCCTTTAACTTGAAACATAGCAATTAAAACAAAAGACCCTACTCATTTAGGCCCATTTCTTTGTCCAACCTCCAAACACACACACACACACGCGCGCACACACATACACGGATACATAAATCTGTGGCCGTGACGTCACCGCCTGCGGGCGTCGCACGCGCTCACTAATAACTATAACCGAACTACAATTATGGACACACGATCGATCTTAACCGTTAGCTGATCGTTATCTACGACATACGACAATTAGCATAGTTGATGCTTTAGTGGCGAAGTTCATGAACTGCTTCAGAGTGCCTCAATTGTTGCTGTGAGACCTTTACGGTATTACTTACACATCTACAATCTCATTATCTGGGTCTTCACCAGACGATCCAAATTGGATCTGAGACCCCGCGATCCGTGATCTAAAATGGTTGTGGTTGGAGCTTGGATCGTACTAGGCCGATGCAGTTTGTTGAACTACGCCCCTGAACTACGCTCCAAGCGATCCATAGGCGATCCTGGACTCAGCTTTATGCAGAGATAGAGTCGCATTTCGCATGAA
The DNA here is from genome assembly GCA_003709505.1 of Hyphantria cunea. Lineage (NCBI taxonomy): Eukaryota > Metazoa > Arthropoda > Insecta > Lepidoptera > Erebidae > Hyphantria > Hyphantria cunea. Next base: position 37,064 of record PKRV01001933.1, on the reverse strand, counting down.
ATCTGACGCCAAGCATCGTCTCTTACACCTCTATTGGTATGATTAGCTTCTTTTGGTCCCATAAACATTTAAATTCCTTATAAATCGATATCAGACCGTGATTTTGTGAGATCTCAGGGTGTGGTGGATCGCGCGAACCACACACACGGTCGACACCGCTACCGTGTAACCGAGGCTCCTCTGAGGTTAGCAAAAAAACCGACAACATACGGATCGGGTGCAACAGGGAGCGCGCGGTCCAATACGTGTGCATGGATCGCGCACACGCACGTCCACACTGCTTGCACATTCAGATCGCGCTCCTGCCGCGCGTGATCGTAGCGCGATGGATCGTCTGCGGACCCTGCTAATAACGGCTCGGAGTTTGGAAGTTGGGGTCTGAACCCCCGTGCCTTGAAGAACACGTAAAGCTGTCGGTCATACGCCTGATTTCTCCCCGGTCGTTTCGGTTAACCGTCCCATCGGATTATGAGAGAGAACAGAGAATGCACCTGTGTTTGCGCACTATAATATCTCCTGCATAGTTGGCTGGTCACCGTTGAGATTGGCCGCCGTGCCCGTAACCGGCTAGGAGAACACCATTCTATCTACATAATTATTACGAACGAATACTTCTGTAATTAATCTATATATTTTTTTAATCTATATGGTGCACCTATGTGCACCAATGAATAAAGGTCAGTGATAATTTATTAAAGTTTAGATATATTTATAATTCGAATCGCAAAGGTATTCTGTCTACAGAGGCACTAATATAATATTAAATCATAAACCAGTATAACCTTCTCACTAATCTATGCACAACGGGAAGAGCTCACTTAGTTCCGATGCCATTACGTCCACTGCTAAACATCTTATTTCCATGGAATATTGACGAAGAACGAGGTCTTGAAGGTAGCCGCTGCATTCAAAATTAACTATAATGAGGCTCTGCTTATTAGTCATTCGTTTATGTACATCAGATTTTAATCTTATTTTTTTTTTGTTTGACAGTTTATTTTTGGCGGGAAAAAAGTATGCATATTGACAATTATTGCAGTAAAAAGTTAGCTATTAAGGCGAAAAAACTTTTTATTCATATTAAATTCTATCGAAACTTAGATAAGATACTAGTTTACCTATATGTAGGACTGAAGACGTGGATAAGTAAACATACGAAAGGTAAATAAAGTAATCAGGTTCATAAACAATTTATAGAAAATGTAATTGCGAAGAGAAGGTAAACTTGATACAAACCCCATAGGTGCCATGCCGTTTGGCCATCGAGATATAGTAGGGCAAAATCTCCTTTCTAAAGGACTAGCCTATATCCAGCAATGGACTATAAGAAGCTCTTACGATGATGAATGTAAAAACAGAGCATTGCAGGATGAATGGATGAATGCAAATTACGAAAATAAAAAATGAACTTTCAGCACACCTGGTTCGGAATCAAATTACCATAAACAGCTAAAACAGTACTCTAAGATATCAAAGTATGACGTCGCAGGTTATTTCATAAAAAATCTATAGCAAGAAAATTATAAATAAGTAATAAAAGACTGCTCGAATCGGTAGTAGATATATCTGTTTCCCGATGTCCGCGGAGTATGTTTATTGTACCTTTGTGAGAGAAATAAAGTTTATTATTAATACTGTTTATAATTTGCCTAATGACAGACCAAAGAAATTAATGTAAAATCGTAGAAAGATATCATAATATGACATTTTAATAAAACCTAACTCCTTTGTGCACTAATGTCATATTGTGACAAAATTGTGACATATAATGTCGCACAGTGATTCGGTAAATTAAAGACATAGATCCTTCTTTGATTGACGCGGGAATTATATATTTATTAATCTGTGGAATAACCCGTAGGCAATTGGTGAATGTCGTTGATTAGGGCGGAAAAGAGTCAAAATGGCGTCCTGACTGAAATTTAAATTGATAACATAGCATATAACGTTCACATACTTAGGCGAATTAGCGTTTGACTCTTTACTTGGTAAGATATATATATACCGTATTCTTAATTTGTCACAAGATAGCATATGAAAAAGGTATAGGTAATACATTTTATTGCTAAATCGACTCGTATATTATATGTTACACCATTTTCACGCCATGAGTGCAGAATCCTATGGTTATGAATAGTAAAATCTATGACTACTATTAAAAAGCTGAAAATTTTGTATTGGTTTCTTTGGTAGAACGTTCAAATCTCATGAAGTACTAATCCGATTTGAATAATTATTTCACCGTAAGATTGTTCAGTTCTTGAGGAAGACTATATATTATCATCCTACGACCAAAAGAAGCGGAGTATGAATGTGCAAAAACGTGATTAAATAATTGAGCTTCCATTTCGTAAAAGCCTCATAAAAACAATTTATTGAAAAATTGTTCTCACTTTAATAGATCTAAAAAAAGTATAGTAAATGTCTATAACCTATATTTATACGCTTTTTATTAGCTTCACCTGTATGATTGTTTCATCATCATCATCATCATCATCAGCCTATCGCAGTCCACTGCTATAGGCTGATGATGATGATGATAGGTCTTCGTCGTGATGGAATTAATTATAAAAAATGTGGATGATATGAAATGGGGACCGTCTTTCGCAAAAACAAAAAACGACCTCTATTTAACAATCACGCTACGGAACGGAAGACGCAGACGAGGTTACTTGTGACAGCTAGTCCTTCTCTGTAGCATAATTGTCAGTTTTCTGTATTATATATCACCTACAGGTGTATCAGTTACCTTTCAGCTATAATGGGTTTTAATTAAATGATTAGTCCTATTACTGGGAGGGGCTTTGTAGGGCGACACATTCGTGGGTCATATTATGACAAATTACTATGACGCGTAATTTTACTTGACAGGTTAATAGTCGGATAAATTACTCTACAATTTGCATAGATTGCGTAATATAATATTTATGGATCGTCTATTACGATTTACTATATCATAGACACAGTGTAGTTTATCATAAAGCATGTACTTAATTTATTTTTGTGTAACAATTCTTTTTTTAATTTCAATGTTCTATTTTTAAAGTATTTTCCAGAGATGAAAGACAAGTTAAATTTAATACGAGCCTGGAGGAGTCAAAAAATACCTTATTGAGCCACAGACGGGTCGCACCGACATTATAGTTATGCTAAATATATACATTACAAGAGATACCTATATTTAGATGACATTTAAGAATTTCGGACGAGATACCTACGCCTAAAATAATACGTAATCTTAAAAGTATACTTAATAGCCATCATGAGAGAAAGTAGCCTCATTTAATATGAAAAGTATTCTTATGCGCTCGTGGCGATGATTAAATCGATGAACTCGCATTAAAACAAAACACTTAGCTTCAAATATCATGTTCGCAACTCAACACTATAAAAAAAAACAAAATTGGCGCCACGACACTCACTCACGATTCAAAGCGCGCCGCGGTGCCACAACCGTTCTGAAACGCACTCAATAAATTACGACGCCTAATCACCCCTAATTGGGATGTGTCGTGACCCAACTTAACCTCAGGTCGACAAATAAGAACAAAATAATGCAAACATAATGATACGTGCAGGCCGAACGTTACAGCTTTTAATTTTTGAACGTTAAACTCGACGTCCATAGACTGTAATTATCCTCGTTTCCGAACTTAAGTATAAGGATAGAGATATTAATAGTCTGTGTGTGTGTTTACTTTTTTTATTTGATTTATATATTTTTATAGATTCAGTAAAATTAGTGGTTTGTTATAGTTTTTTGTTGTGCCGCTAATGGTTATAAATGTGTGACCGCCATAAAAATAATATTTGAGATCGTGGCTTGATATTTAGAAATTAATGTGTGTGGCCTTTTAAGACGAAAATAAAGGTTTAATTGCTTAGAAAAATATCGATGTGCTAGATAAAAAGGACAATATACAACGAATATGAGTTTTGGCGAGTAGTTTTCAATAGTGAGCAGCTGTAGTCTTTACTAGCATGTACCTTGTATGCCGCTGGACCAAATATCTCTTACTGGAGACGCTTATCTAGTTCTCGAAGTGATTATAGTTATCAAAGGCAAGAAAAAAATACCCACCACCCCAAATTCTGGGGAGGGGCACTCTATGGTTGGTAACGTTCTATGCTCTTCAGCTACCGGTATCCACGACGAATCTGCCAATAATCACAGGCGTTAATATTATCTGATAGCCTGTATATCTGTCGTCTCCCCCATACCATAAAGAAAATAGCAACCTTAATGAAAAACCAAAAATCTATGCCCAGAAATTGTAAACATTCAGCAAAACTCGAACCCAAAACGCATAGTCATATAATATAAAGGAACCACTCAAAACATTACACTACTTAAATATACAAACTACCCACAAAAATTATAGAACCATCAAAGCGAGTAATAAATCATTTAACATATTTCATAGAGAGAGATAATAGACTATCTCCACCTCTAATTGAGCCTTACCATAGATAAGTAGATAAAACACGCACCACCCTAAATTATGCGCATTATTTGCATATAATAACGCAGGGTGACATATTATATATAGCAAGTTAGAGGTGCAGGGAATTTACAGAAGGTTAAGTCGGTACTGTTTTTACCGAAGATACTTATCGATCGTACCGTATATACACTACTTATAATGTTTATTTAATTTTGAAGTGGATACTTCTATAGGCACATTAAATAGTTTTTGGGTGAACAAAAAACATAGAACTCGCTTCAAATGGTTCATTTCATTCAGGTGAGCTTGAACAACTGTTTGTTTACAGTTTTTAGTTTTCACTTCTCTCAGTAGCTCTCATGACTGCTTTGTGATATTTTTTTATTCAACCACGTTAAGCTCTTTTGTGGTTGTAAAAAATCTTATGGGTTCTCGTCACCGACATTCTAATATTTGATGTTTATAATTTTAATTTAAAGATTAAGAAATATCTTATTTGACACGTTAATTTTACAAAAAACATTTTAAGTTTTCACTTCTATAGTCCTGACTGCCAATTTTTTTTGGGATTTAGTTTCAGTTCTCAAGCTCCATATAAAATTTGATTGTACCAAATTGCATACTCCTCCGTTGGTATAATTATCTTACTACTACAATACATGGGATGCCGTGCGAAGTACAGAAAAAGAGTCGGAAAGTGGACCTCTGGCGGGCGTCATCGCGTCAGACGCTGTCGGGACCAACACACGGATGATGATGACGATATTTAAGTAATATATACTCTCGATGGTCGGCACTTGATGGAACTTGTTGCAATACATTATAGAATTAATCTCACTTGTACTTATTCCACTTTAAATTAGGTTTATCCGGATCGTTCCGCATTAGGCATATGCCATTAACCTTTCAAAATACCATAAGGCAAAACCGGTCATGGTAAACCTAATTAAAATAGTGAGTTATGTACAAGAGAGTTTGATTCTAGAAGATATTTAAATAATATCTACCGATATTTTAGCTGTATGCATTTAGCTGCAGGTATGTGACATATGAAATTTTACTCCATTCTTCTTAGCCCTAAGAAAACTTCGCTCGCACTGGTAACAATTCTGAAAGACTCCACCTAAACAAATTTACATCCTTAGTAGTATTTCTGCGATTCATCTGCCCAATATAATTTAAATTCAATCAATAAAGAACTCTAACATAACTAGAATAAGATTCAAAATCGAAAAAAAAATGAGAGTGTATTATTCTAACAATAACAATAAAATTCTGCCAACCGATAGTGCGGCCCTAGGGATCGCAAAGGGCCGTTTATGCAGATTCCTTAATGACGTCACGATACTGATGATGGCGTTTTTGGGGAAGCGAAACGATAGATAACCCATTGGCATAAATAATATTAGTTATGCATAGGTTATATAAAGGGAAGAAGTATTATAATTTTGTATTTGAATCGCTACTATTTCTTTTGTATTTTTTCTTTTATTTTATTTTTTATATGTTTTATGTGTTGCCTGTGTGTAACCTAACCTAAATTTTAAAATTTTTGAAACACATGTCCGTGTTATGGTTTACATATACATATTGTGTGATTGTTCCTTTTGTACCATTTCTTACTATGTATATACAATAAAGATAAATAAATAAATAAATAAATAAATAATATTTAGGGCTTTTTTTAAAGTATAACTATATTTTGCTTGCAGCTCGTATATATGTATCGGCATGTACACGGTGTATTTTGCCGTAAATAGTAGCACATGCTCTTCCTCAAGAATCAAAAGATGTCCATTATAAACTTCATCCAAATCGGTGCTGCAGTTTAGCCGTGAAACTCCAAGAACCAGACAGAGATACTTTCGAATTTATAATATTACTAGCTTTTGCATGCGGCCCCGTCCGTGGTATGTCAGTTAACGTGGTAAATAGTAGCGTATATCCTTGCTCAAGAATCCAAGTATCGCCATGCATAATTTTATTAAAATCGGTGTAGAGGAAATGGCTAATTTCAATGAAATTTGGCATGGCTATACTTTGATTTTTGGGGATGAATATAGGCAAAAAGTAGCTTTTCCCCGTGGCTCCACACACGTGTATGTAATCGCTGTAAAAAGAAGTCGGGGAAAAGCTACTTTTTCAAGTATCGACGTACCTAGCTCTGGTTCTTTTGGCTTTACGTGCTATTGAAATCTACGCCAGTGGTATCGTAGATAAATTATGTTAATGTACAAGAATCCTCTAAGTACTCTCTTAATGCAGATAAATAATAAATTTTTCCCCTTGATTTCACATCTCAAAAATATTTTTTTCATAACCCATTACGGTTTAAATTATTTGCCCACCCGTGCGTTCCCACAACACAATCTTCAAATAAGCCCAAATACCTCGCACATAACCACCTCACTCTCAATTATTGCATACAATTTGCTCTACCGCATAGGGTGCTAACAGGCTTACGATCGGGCCAAATTTGTCCACTCGGGTCCCCAGAGATGATAAGTCTTGGGAACAAGGCAGAATACGCGATCGCTTGATCACCCTTGTTGAGAACAAAAATCAACAACAGAGTCTATGGTACGTGTTGTTCATTTTTGGAAAGTTAGAGTTGTTAAATTTGGATGTGGTATATAATTTGTTAAGAATATGTATACTTTAGGTGCTAAATATATATCTGTTATTTAAAATAAATTGTTTAATTGTGGCATTATTACCCGACTGCGAAAGAAGGATGGTTATGTTTTTCGAGTATGTATGTAAATATGTGATCATATTTCTTTGGCACGCCCTAAAGCCTAAACGGCTTGTCGTATTTTTATGTGAGTGATGTCAATAAATTCATCTTAGTCGTGAGAGGGAAACTGGGTACATCAAAATTTTTAAAAGTAAATAATGAAAACTTTTATATCCAGTTCTTTCTATCTTTTCAGTTCTTCAATGAATTTAATAAAGTTGGCAGATATTAACTAATTTGTTACTTGTTTTGAGTACTAATGCTGCTGATAGCAATATTTTTTAAGATAACCCTAGAACATTTTATTTATATTTTTGAGGCATTTTGCAAATACGTAGAATCTTCAGTTGGAAGCTCGTTTCTTCTCACTTCGCTTCGATTATCGAAGTTATAAAAGAATGTTTAGCGTCAAAAGAAATACTTTCTTTATAAATTAGATGTCAAAATGATTCTACTCAGCCTGGCGGAAAGCATGAGTAGAATACAAGAGTGGTGGTCACCATCCTCATTTTAAATGCGGACAATGCATCACGCCCGTTACATAACAATACATAGACGGTAAAAAACATACTAAATTTTCCATACCCTGAACTAATGATATAACTAACTCATAAATACCGCATCCATAAATCTCTATCACATGCATCTAATCCTCTTCGTACAAATGTCAAGTGTCACTCAATATTGTAGCCCTGTTGACGTACAGGATTACTGCCTCGCACTCTATTCTCTATGCTATATGAATATTTATATTTGCTATTGGAGTATGAGACCGTTTCTATAACGTTTGCTGCGCTGTTGTATTCATAAATCAATAGGTTTATATACAAACCTATTGATTTATGAATCAATGATTATGATAAAGAAAACAGAAAACCCATTCATTTTACATCAAAATATATTTATTTATATTCAGACTGATGTTTTTTACATAAATAATCATTACTAACTTACTTTTCATACGTTATCCATATAAAAAAATTCTTAGTGCCTCAAGACAGTAATTTAAATTAAATTGTAATTATTAAAAATGAGTGAAAAATAACCAACAAAAAAAAATTGAATTTCTGCAAAGAATCATCTACAATAAAATGTTATGATTGAAAGTAACTGCTTTAACAATACCTGCATCTTGCTGATTTGAACGTGGTTTAGAGGCCAACTCACACTGTGTATGTCTTTAGCCTTTCTAAAAACGAATTTCTAAAAAGTATAATGTAACTATTTTCATACAAAACTCCTTGTAATGTAGAAGACAGCCATTTGGAAACGGTATTTAGTACTTTATTACACTTCTCTGAAAAACCACTTAATCGTAATTCACTAGTCTTATTTATATGTGTAAAAATGAGCAAGGTGACTGACTAAGATATCCAGAGATCAACGCACAGCCCAAACCGCTGAAACTTTGCATGTAGGTAATTTATATAACGTAAGTGGGTAAAATAGGGGATAAAAATATCTATCTCTGCTCGAGCAAAGCGAAGAATGTAAAGCTTGTGAGGGCAAGTTGTCAAAATTTAATATACGAGTACAACCTTATTAGACTTAGCCCTTATTAGCTTACCGCCCTATCTTGATCACAAGTACCCTCTGCAGTGGAAGTTAATAAAGGGCGCATTACTGTGTAAACATGGTCACGTGTCCTCCCGCCGGCAGTCACGTGATCATGCACCACAGAGAAGATAAAGATCTCTCGCGCGCGAAATTATCTGTGACCGGGCGTTCGCGCGTTTTTTTATGTCAAAGTGAAAATATTGTGCTTCTGACATACCGCCTAAAGTAAAGGAATTAATATCACAATTTTTTTCTTGCCGTAGTAATTAGTAATGATGAAGATCTCGAAGATTTTCACAACCGAAGTTTAGATACCCAGCTAACACGTTTTTCACCAGGCTCATTTGATCAATGCTTGTTGCCAGTAGCTTAACCTAAGTTTGGTGTTCTGCAACGCTTTAACAACAAAATTCTCGAGAATTTTCATAGCGCGGTGCAGATTCAGTTAGTTACCTTCCTAAAATTTAAGTTACTACATATTCTTCTTCACTTAAATAACGTGTTTTACAAAACGTGACATTTGTTCATTTAGAACAACTTTGTTCTAAACGAAAACCTCTTTATATTTTATTATGAAGATTAATTTAGCCAATTAATTAAGTAATTACATGGAAAACGAATACACATCTGTTAACTACGAGCAATTATCACAATTAATCCCTCACAGTAATCACCAATCATTTAAATATACTCGTTATCGTGTTATGAACATGATTGGTGTATTTGACCGATTTTTTAAAATTATATTTAGTACCGATGCCGCTGTGGGCGCCATCTTGTCATACATGTAAAACTTTTCTACATAAATGTTTAGTAGTTAGATCTTTAATAATAGTACTTTAAAGTAATTAATCACTTTATAGATTGAGTTTTTATACCGAGGTCAATGAAAGGTATAAACATATCGCCGCATATGCGTATATTATAGTTAATACGTCGCCCGAAGTCAAAAGGGCCTTTGAATTTTGTAAGAATTTACGCATTTATACACCTACGCAAGAATTAATGATAGCATGTCTATTATTTGGGCACCTAAGATCGTGTACCGCTATATCATGCATTATACTGTGAAATCTTATTTCAAAACAACGTTTCTATTAGGAGAGTATGGTATGATAAAAACCTTAATCTGCCTACGTTTTCCCGATATTGTTTTGGTTTTTTTTTCGGATGTCTAACGAGCAAGAGAAGTTAGGCAAATGACCAGTATCTAATACTTGGGTCGGCTGAAAAGCTTCAGACCTAACGATAATACATTTTTTCTGAATAGTCTCCTTGAACTGTACACACTCCTAACGATACACAATGCAAATACAAAGATGCACAACTAATTCAGCATTTTTTTATTAACGAGTGCTGCTGTGTTTACGTTGAGGTTAGAAACTTTTTAGATCACCAATATAACGTGTAGTTCTTACAGAATTGTAATGAGACAGAGTCTTGATTACGGAATTGTTGATGAAGCCTTACTCTAAATTTATTAATTTAAAACTGTGAAAGTAGAAACTCGACTGCCACCACAAATGGCGTTTATTTTGCATAAGATTTGATTCGAAATGCCGAGATTCCACGGGCGGATAGGTACAGAACCGAGAAATATGTAAACATTTTTTTTTCTATGGGATAGCGGACAAACGAGAAGATGTATCGCCTGATGGTAAGCGATTACCGCCTCCCATAGACATCTGGAACACCAGAGGCGTCACGAGTGTGTTACCGGTCTTTGGGGGATGGGACGAGTATAGGGATGGCAGAAGGGGTTGGGGTATGGCTTCGGGTATCCTCACTCACTCGGTGAAACACAGCGCAAGCGCAATTTCACACCGATTTTAGGTGAGACCGTGGTATCGCTCCGCTCGAACCGGCCCATTCATGCCGAAGCGTGGCTCTCCCACGGCAAGCAATATTCTATGAATACAAAATTGTGGATCATTGGAGTGACCATACAAGTCTCAAAAGTTTATAACTGTTGGTATAGTGTCTCGGCAAACCTAGTGTAGGACGTCCACAGGCCAGGTGGAGTAATTATTGACACAAGCTGGATACGAAAAGCCGAGGAACAAACGAAGTGACGTGCAACTGGAGAGGTCTATGTCCAACAGTGGACTGTTTTAAGCTGATGATGATGATGTTCTGAAGATACAACGAGTGATGTAGTGGTATAAGAAGAGACTTCACCGTTTGCTACTCTGCTAATTACTAAGGGTTCGATTGCCACATTAGACAACATTGTGTAATCCACAAATAGATGTTCCAAGTCTAGGTGTAATTTGTGTCCGTTTGGATGAATGTTTGTAAGATTACCCATTATATATATACATATGCCATTTACGAGAGGTCTACTATAACAGCTTATCAATTGTTCGTAATCGTGTTTTGTCAGTCGGTTTTAAGCGCTTGCGCTGTGTTTCACCGAGTGAGTAAGGACACAGGAGGCACATACTCCAACCCCTCCCCCATTTCCATCTTCCTCCCCATCCCCCAAAAGCCGGCAACGCACTTGCTCTGGTGTTGCAGATGTCCATGGGCGCGGAATCGCGTACCATCAGACGATACATCTGCTGGTATCCAGCGATTGAAAAAAAAATGTCTTAAAATATTTTAACGTCATTATTATTATGTGTGTGCGTTTGAGTGTTCATTATAACAATTGTTTGAGTAACACCTGCTGCTATTTCTGTCTTTGTAGTTATAGACAATGTAAAACACAACATTTTAACCGCCAATCCGCCATGTTGGATAAACTGTCAGCATCAAGTGCGTGCATTGAACGTTGGCACCCGTTGCCTCTGGACATCAATTTAAATAATACCGGTAAACCTTACACCAGATACGGTGGATTATATATTAGTTTGTCTGGTGTACAAATCTCATATACTTACTCTTTGCAAACTTGTAAAAGATGACTTAAAATAATTATATTAATTCAAGAATAAAATTGAAATTCTTAGGAACATTTTTGGTTTACGCAATGATATTTAGTTTACGTAATTTAAAGTTCAGCGGCAAGTATAACGAAGTCAGAAGTCAAAGATATCAATGATTAATAAATCTTATATCAACACAGTAAAAAAACAACGGAGTAATACCTCTTAAATCTTCCAATTTTCATAAATGCATAAATACATATATTTACATACATATTTGGACCGCACGCTTGGCCTAGTAGTTTAAGCGGTCTGGGAGGGGTCCGGATGGGGTAAGAAATCGGTTCCCGGATCTCTCCCGTCTCAGGCGCAGAGTGGCACACCGTGGTGGTTTAGTGGGTCACAGTCTGGCGAGTCAGTCAGGAGTCCACACAAAGCGAACCCTCCGTGCGAAAGCGCGAAGTGCGTAAAGGCATTCCATCACGTAAAAAAGAAAAAAAAGTAGTTTAAGCAGTAGCCACGCTTCTACTGTGCCAAGTGTTGTTGGTTCAAATCCTAGATGGGACAACACTGTGTAATCCAGAAATTGTTGTTTTTAGTCTGGGTATTCTTGTGTCCGTTTCATGTTTGTTTGTAAAGCCCCCCGCGACACAGGATGAATATTCCTAATGCGAGAGGATTTTTAAGAAAAATTGTTGTGTTTTTTGAAAAAGATAAATAGAGTTTTATTGAAAATTATAAGGACATTTCAACTTATATAAATCGAACTATCTACCAACCTCGTAAATCATCAACCATTACAAAGACTTGTAATGCTATCTACTGTAAAGAGTCAACCAAAAAAAAATCATTTTCTGTCATTTGGATCGCTATAAATATATAAAGATCTATCACAGAAATATTCAGCGCTACCTTCCGCCATCATTGTTCGTCCCGTGCGTTAGAACGCATAGATTTCCAAACGAGTTTATAAGTGCAATGACCATAATTACAACATACAATCAGATCAATTTAGTATTCATACCAATGTATACATTTATATTATTATCATCTCGACAATCATGTTATTATAGACAATCCATTAAATACATATTTCATAAATATCACTTTGGTTCAGCGTTCGCTCGAGTAACGGATGAATGAGAGTCTATCATGCTATAAATGAAATTAAACCATAAAAAAACATCTTTTAATTTCAAAATATTTTTAATACAATCATTTAAGTCATCAACAGCCTAAAATTAACCAAAGCTAGACAGAACGTCTCTTAGAAAGGAGGTTTTGGTCTATTGAATGGCTGACCGGACAGTCCTGTTGTCCTGCGGAGTTTACATAATTGACAATGAATGTTTTACGTTACTGGCAGCCCATAAACGTTTGAATTTCGAATGTTATATTTTTTTAAACAAAATTAATCTTCCACTACAAATGACAATAACTTGTGAAATAGACATTTTGGCGGGAAGTCGCTTGTCAATCACATAATTTTTATCGCAAGCTGAAGTTAACCGTAACAAAAATGAAATTAAGACGAAAAGATTTTAGAGATTGTTTGAAGACGTTGATTTTTTACGATTTTAAAAAGTTCACCCTCTCCGCAAGACCTGCAAATTTAGGGGAAAAGACCAAGAAGTCGCATCCTGTTGCACCCTGACAAAGCTTTGGCCCAACCGCGAACAAGAAAATTCTTTTTGGCTTCAGAAAATGTAATCCCCATGACACAGTCCATAACTAGCTCCGTGAGATTTTTTCATTTTCCAGAAATGAAAGATTTAATATTTACGGAGCCAAAACAGGCAATGATTGCTTTCAACCACTACGTGAAAGACATACACTGAATATTCCTCATGTTTTCAAAAATTGTTTGAACGAATGAAAAGTTCTTAAAGTGTAACGGAGCTTACTTCGAAAATCAGGTGAGGTGGTGATTCACACCAATCTCAATTCTCAACAACAATTCTCACCACACGGACGGTGATGGCCACTTAGCCTGTTCGAAAGAAACTGTAAAATGTTTTATTAGGACAATGTTTGATATCTGCAAACTTTTATGATTTTTATATAGGTATGTTATTTTAAATAAAAAAGAGTATCAAAAAATTTTGTTCTCTTAAAAAAAAAAATTTGTGTTTTTCCAATTTGCTCACAGTTTTACCTATAGCTCTGACCATCAAATTAATATTTTAGTGTGATAGTGGTCAGCACAATAGGAAAAGCTCTGGGTATTAGGAATTCTCATATATTTCGCAACATACTAAGAACCATCAAATAGATGCATTTCGTAAGACACATCTCGGCAGGCCGGTGATAGCCATAAAAAAATCAGAACGTAAACCTTATCGCAATGACATGGGGGAGTGCGTGAAAAAAGATGTCGAATGATCAAGTAGACAAAAAAACTCATTGCAAGGACTACAAATAAACTTGAAAAAATGGTAAAAAGATAATTATGAGGAATACCTGAGCGAAATAATAAAAAGCTAATTTACTAATAATAATTAGTTATTCATATTTAAACGCTATCATTAGATTCATAATTGCTATAAAAGCTAACCGCAAGTCATTAATTGTACATTTTAAGGTAAAGTCGTGCTTAATACATATATTATCACGTAAAAGATGTGCTTACAATTACTGGACATATCCCAAATATAACAATAACGATTTAAAGACACGCACGTCCATCCATCGCGGTGTGCGAGAGCATAATGCGCAATAATAATTCTAAATTCAAAAGTGAAGAAGTTACGATGGTCGGTCGCGCACGGGCCGGTGTTGCCAGTTATATAATTAGAAAATGAAAGGGTGGCGCGCACGCAGCCCGCGGCGCGACCACTACTATCGCTCACCATCGAGCCTGCTCCCTTTAGAGTTGTGACACTGATGTGCTGTCGACTATCTATAATCTACGATGTGATTTACAAGAGTATTAAACATATTGTGTTTGACTAACCAATGGCTCAAAGTCCACTAATCTGGTCTTTTAAAGTTTAGCACATTACACAAACTTCAAATAGGATGCAAACTTGGCCGCAGTGATTTCACGGCTTTAACTTTCACCCTCGCATAGAAAATCAACGTAAAATGATAGCGTTCGTGCTGTCGTGTTTCGTTGGTGAGTGCGAGACCGGAGGCCCAATGATGCGGAAGCATGACTGACTAGGCCGCCATGTAATGGGTCACTATGCTCTATTGATGCATTGTCTGCATTCGCAATGAATTTGGTGACTACCACTCTTGAATTCTGCTGCTTCTCGCATCCAGCTGTTGGCAGCCGTCTTGCGTAAATCATCACTCTACCTGTGGAGATCCTAAATTCCTAATTGTTTATTGAATACTTATATTAATATAGGTAACAAAATAAGTTGTTTTTTGCAAAACACTAGGAAGTTTCCAAAATAGGTACTTACTCTTACTTACAGGCACACACTCAAAGGCTTCTTCACATAACATTCAAGTAAAGCAATTACACACAAACATCAAGTTACACACTATTCTAAATATTTATTTAAAAATAATCTCATCGATACTAACTACTACATCACTATCATAAAAATATACTCCCCACCCCGGAGGGCAAATGGCAACATTCTTTATTTTCGAATATTAATAAGGAGCGTGCAGCATTACACCGTATTTCACATCGGGTAACATCATTACACTTCCTCCCTGTCCCACGTATCCTAAATCCATATCTCTGAACTCTTCTAATGTTCGAATTTCGAATAATGACGACCTTTTCGGTGCAAGATGGTAGATCAGTGGAGATTTATCTAAGTTCTATAACGACCTGGATATCTGCATAAGTATTATATTATAGGATGAACGTAATTGCTACCTTTGCACGATAACTCATTCAGCGAAAAATGTAATGAGATATTTTATCTGAATTTACTGGTTTTGCTGTCAAAACACAACACATATTAATGTAATGAGTATTCCAGACCAGCATTTTATTCTGTATTTTTAACAAATAAAAGGCTGGGATGATGAATTCTGCAACGAAAGCTAAGCGGAAATAAATGGGTAACCGTGGGACAATATTGTTCAATTAGACAGTTTGTCTAGACTTAGCTAACAACGATTAAAGACTTTCGGTAACAGTACCGTCTGTTCTAACTCAGTGGTTTAACCTAAACGTGTATTTCCGTTCTTCTAGAATTTGGAAATTTAAACATCGGTTCTTTCTTCTTGGTTTTTCTTCTAATTCAAGTGGATCTAGAATCAGAAACGGAACTGAAAATCTCAAGTCACTCACTCAAAATCAAAAACTTTTTGAACTTTTTTTTTTTTTTTTTATATATATATTTAAGCTTCCAAAATGACTCTGCCTTGCCTGATGGAAAGCATGAGCAGAATCCAAGAGTGGTGGTCACCATCCTCAATGCGAAAAAGAACAATGCAGCATGGTGACCCACAATATGGCGGCCTGGGGGGAAAGGGGATGGTGAGGGGGATAGGGGGCGTTGGATTGGGGTATGGGCCTCCGGTATCCTCACTCACTCGATGAAACACAGCGTAAGCGCGGTTTCACACCGGTTTTCTGTGAGGCCGTGGTATCACTCCGGTCGAGCCGGCCCATTCATGCCGAAGCGTGGCTCTCCCACGGCTCTGCCAGATAACTACAGATTATAGTTTCATAGGTCTCGGATAGAGACAAAGTACCTAGATAACCGAACTTTGTATCGTATTTTTTTTTTGAGAAAGAAAGAATCTAATTTTTTTGTTATAAATAAATCCAAGCTAAACCAATTTATTACCCCAGAAACCCCCCAGCTTACTAAATTTCATGAAAATCGTTGGAGCCGTTTTCGAGATTCAGATTATATATATACAAGACATGCTCTTTAAAGGACTTAATTACATCAGGTAATGATATATATTTCATCAACCTTTATGTATTGAATAATATTACATGTCAGATAACCATCTAAACGAGGTGAACAGAAGAATCCAGCTAGGTTGGGCAGCGTTTGGGAAACTTCGTCGGGTCTTCTCATCATCGATCCCACAGTGCCTAAAGACGAAAGTCTTCAATGCGTGCGTCCTACCCGTAATGACTTACGGAGCCGAAACGTGGACACTTACGGTTCGACTGGTCCATAAGTTTAAAGTCGCTCAGCGTGCAATGGAGAGGTATATGCTCGGCGTTTCTCTAAGGGATCGCATTAGAAACGAGGTGATCCGAAAAAGAACCAGGGTCATCGACGTAGCCCACAGGATTAGCAAGCTGAAGTGGCAGTGGGCTGGCCACATTTGCCGAAGAACCGATAACCGTTGGGGTAAACGAGTTCTTGAGTGGAGACCGCGTCTCGGCAAACGTAGTGTAGGACGTCCGCCAGCCAGGTGGAGCGATGATTTGCGCAAGACGGCTGGCAGGAGCTGGATGCGAGAAGCCATAGATCGAACTAAGTGGCGTGAAATTGGAGAGGCCTATGTCCAGCAGTGAACTGCGATAGGCTGATGATGATGATGATGATGAACCATCTAAAACTGGATCATAAACTGGCCGTTAATCTTTCAAATGCTTCATTTTCAAACACGTGGTTATTAATGAAAACAAAGCACCTGACAGTAAAAATGTATACCTATTTGCCTAAAAACTTAAATTTGTAAATAGATTTTCTTTCAATTCTCATACAGGTACGGATTAAGACAAATCTAGCGACACCTTCCTAGCCGTACCTAGCGTACCAAATATATAAAATATAAATAAATAAATAAAATTCAAGTGTCTATTGGTAATTTTAAGTTTCCAGCCATTCGCAAAATGCATATAAAAGTGTATAAAATGAGCTCACATCAAAAAATCAACTTTTAAAATTTTTGTATCTCTAGAACGGCTGGACCAATTTTCACGGGACTTTCACTGACTGAGCTGATGATATAAATAAAGAGTAACGTGGTGGCACTAACGGTTATTGTTGCAAAGGCACAACACACCCGCGAGTCTCAGCTGGTACCAAACAAATCTACATTCACTGGAAAAATTAGAATTAGTGAACTTGTAATGCTCAAAATCCTAGCATTGTAAGTGCTTGTACAACTATTCGACTACACGGCCTAGTGGTTAAAGCGATATCTAGAGACGGTGCCCGCTTCGATGCGGGCAGGCGCTGGGAGGGGTCCGGATGGCGTAAGAAAGCGGTTCCTGGATTCCTCCCGTCTCAGGCGCAGAGTGGCACACCGTGTGGTTTTAGTCGGTTCGATTCCGACACACCGCCCCGCCGCAAACCCCGGTGGGGTGAAGGCATGTGGGGGTTGCAACACGTAAAAAAAAAGTGGTCGCCACACTGCTATCAACTACACCAAATATCGTAGGTTCAAATACCATATGGGACAACACTTGTCACACTGTCCCCTGCGATACAGAATGTATGTTCCAAATGCGGTAGTTGTCTTTAGAAAAACTAAATATAGAGTACCTTTTTTAAATTTTCAAATGTCAAAATGCTCTACTCGGAAATGGTTCGAGCATGCAGAACATCCAATAACAATTATAGAATACGTATAGATAGTGTTAACAACATAAGAGGTAATAAAATATCGCTAACGAGCCGCAAAACACACAGCCTTCTTAACTTATATGACGCGTAATGTGCGTTTACACTGCGGGACAAATTACCATAGTGCTCACATATCACTTGAGTTTAGTGACTTGACACATCATCATAATTTCACAATACTTTAGCTGTTCTGCACTAATCGTTCTGCCGGTCAAAAAAAATGTGATACTGCATGTTTTACATTTTTTCTGACCGTCAGAATGACACTTTAAATGACACATAAATGCATACTATAATTTATCTTAAAGTTGTCAAATAACATCAACAGCCTTTAACAGTCCACTGTTGGACTCTTTTCTACTACACCACACTGGCCAGACGAGTTTGTATAGGATTTGTTTCAAGTTTTAAAGTAATACTTCTTTTGGCGCGTTAGTGAAAAATGATGAAAGTAAATTTTTACAATGCACACGCATACCGTCACGGAATACCGACACTCTGAAGTTGGCTATAGTCAACATTTTAGTTTTTCAAATTTTTTTTCTTGTTACTCCAAAGAATTATAACTTCTGACGCGTGTACACAAGTACACACACACTTTCCTTTTTCTTCTGTCTATGTAAACTCAAATAAAACTTACCATGCACGAGCCACGCTTTGGCACGAGTAGACCGGCTCGACTGGAGTGATACCACGGCCTCACAGAAAACCGGTGTGAAACTACGCTTGCACTGTGTTTCACCGAGCGAGTGAGAATACCGGAGCCCCATACTTCAACTCCTTCCTATTTCGCACTTGTAACGTCTCTGGTGTTGCTGGTCTCATGGGTGACGCTAATCGCTTACCATCAGGCGATACGTCAGCTCGTTTGCTACATAGTCCATAAAAAAACTTAATTACTGAAAGAAAATGATGTGTTTCTGATTTTTATCGCTTGTTTAAATAAAACCTATATTTTAAGTTATTAAACCACATGAGATATATGAGCGTCTAAAGTATCCCAAAAAAGTCACTATATGATGATAATTTTGAGCTGACGGCTTCACCCGTCTATATTTCTTGGCGATCTATATTGATTAGGATATCACCTTTCTCTCTCAGAGCCTAAATTGGATGATATGGCACAAAAATGTTATGTAGTTCCAACACTTTATTAAACACCCTCCAAAACCCATAAAAAAATAAAATTGTAGTAATTTTATTTATGTAGTGCAACAAAATAAGAAATTAAATAATAATCAATGCACAATCCATTACAATTACAATACACACTGCACGATTTTTTTGGCCAGGAGTTTAGTATCGGTGTAATTGCAATGAAATCGAGTTGAAAACAGGGTGGTGTAAATTCTTTATTAATTCTCGAGAGGTCCTTTGACCTGCCAATAAAACAATCTGGCTGCCGATTTACTTAATCGGTTTATACTTAGCAATTATGTTCAAAACAAATCTGACTACACGGTTGGCCTAGTGGTTTCAGTGGTTAATCGGAGGAGATCTCTCGCTGCCGGCCGTCGTACGCTCCGTGGCCGGCGGCGAGAGCAATTTTACCGCGGTCGCGACCTTCTGCGAGGAAGTCATCTCGCAGAAGGAGGCGGCGGAGAAGGCCCGGGAGGACGATCTCCACTCGGACCCGATCCGCCGCCGGCGACCAGGGCGGCGGAGGCGCGCCTACCAGCGCCTCATGCCGTCCTGAGTGTGGCCGCGGATGGGCGGGACGGGTTTTCCCCCCCATCCGCTTCACAGACCAGCCGCGAGGGGGCGACGTTACGCGTGTGCCGTACGTCGCCTAAATTGAGAGTCTTTACCATCAGACGGTGCCCGCTTCAGTGCGGGCAAGCGCTGGGAGGGGTCCGGATGGCGTATGAAAGCGGTTCCCGGATCTCTACCGTCTCAGGCGCAGAGTGGCACACCGTGGTGGTTTAGTGGGTAGTCTGGCGAGTCAGTCAGGAGTCCCACACAAAGCGAACCCCCTGTCCCCGCGGGGGGAGCGAAGTGCGTAAAGGCATTCCACCACGAAAAAAAAGAAAAAGTGGTTTCAGTGGTCGCCACACCACTTTCTACTGCGCCAAGTGTTGTGGGTTCAAATCCTACATGGGACAACACTTTGTGTGATCCATAAAATGTTGTTCTAAGTCTGGGTGTACTTTGTGTCCGTTTCATGTATGTTTGTAAAGATCCCCGCGATACAGGAATGTATATTACTAATGCGGGAGTTGTCTTTTAAACAAAAAAAAATGGCCAAATAATTAATACTGAAATCGATACGATTCGGTTATTAAATTCGATTTCGACTAGCAGTTGTTAAAATTGTTAGAAGCTGATGTGATGTGCTACAAACAGGCAGGAAAATAAACACTATTGACTAATAAGTAAGACTCTACCGGTACCGCGTCAAAGGTTAAAAGCTGAATATATTTAATTAAAAGTATTAAAATATACCACAAATATTTATAAGGAACGAACGACTTCATACGAGAGTCTTTAAGATTCTCGGATTTCTTCTGCTATAATATGCATTTAATATACGTATAAACCTTTCTCTTGAATATTTCTATCTGTTGTTGAAAAATGCATTCAAATCTGTTAAGTAGTTTAAGAAATATAAAAGGATAGTCAGCGGGAGCGACTTCCATTCTATCTTCTTGATTGCTAGCACAGCCTCACAGAAAATTGGTGTTAAAAACAATTCTTTGGTTACACAGAGGGAACGAGGTTTCCAGAATCTATACTACTCCCCTCTCTTCTTACGACTATTTTTGGGAGGGGAGCATCCTCTTTCCGACACCACCACAACAAAACAACAAAAGCGAACCCGAGATATCTTAATCGGCAGTCACAGATGCTATTCGCTAGACCAACGAGGTAATCCAAATTGTGTGCTAAAAACAATATAGTATTTTTTAAATGTGTGTGTACAGTTTATTTTATACTGAAATACATCCTCTTTCGAATTAATACCTAAACACGTTCCTTTTTTCACAGAACACCCTTAGCTTCTAGAACTCATTACTAACAGCTCTCTAGGACGATCTAACATTCCTTTCCTGCAACGTATTATTTGGGGTCAATTGGTTCAATTTTATTGTCAAGTGGAACTTATTAGCGTGCCGATGAAATTTGTGGCATTACCGGCAGCCTCGGGGTGGACTCACCAACTTGGTAGGAGCCCTATAATGTACGGAATATCTTGGGACAGTCCTTCACAATTTTTGTTTTAGAGACCATTCTCTTTATGAATATATATCCTTTATTGCGGTGGACTTTACAAACATACATGAAACGGACACAAAGAACTCCCAGACTCAGAACAAAAATTTTTGGATCCCCCAAAGTCCGGTAATCACTTACCATCAGGCGATACGTCTGCTCGTTCGCCCCCTGTTCCTTAAAAAAACACAAATGCAAATGGAACCTCGGGAAAAAGCTATCAAGTACATAGATGGGTAACAGTTTTGTATCGAATTACATATCCATACTAATATTATATATTCGAAAGTAATGCTGGCTGTATGTCTATCTCTCTCTCTGTCACGTTTTCACTGTTAAATATCTGCACTAATTTGACAAGACTTTAATAGTTGGCAGTCCTTGAGATATTAATTCATTTTCCTAAATATCTCACAAGACTCCTCATATAAATTATTAAAAATATTTATTTGTTTATATTTCTTTATTGTATACATAATATAAAAACAGAACAAAAGATGAGTTATAAAGTCATAGACGTAACAATTGGCGGTCTTATCGCTCACGGCGTTACCTTACAATGGATATTTGATGTTTAAGATTTTAAAGGCAATTGGTACAGCAATAACACACCATCACGTGAATATTCTAAATATTAAAACAATAAATAAATAAAATATGCTTACATACATCTACATAAAACAATTATATTCATTATTATATTATTTTACACCGAACCCAATAATACATTTAATTTGAACAACAACATTGCCAATTATTGTAATTAAAATACTCATGTATTTCATAGAACACTCAAAAGACCTGACGATAAATATTATCAACTTATCTAAAATACATTTTACCACTAATTTCATGGTCACCACAATGTGCTACCCAAAACTTGCGTGTCGCATGACAATGTCTCGCCTGTTTCCTATGGGAATCAAACCCCCGTACCTTTTAGAACGAGCTAACGAATTGCAACCAACGCCGTGCACCTTGGGAATGCAGTTTAATAAGTCCTAAATCTGACCGCCTATCACACCGGACTGTAACTTTACGTTTACAAATACATTTTAGATTTAAACTCGCTTGTACTTATTCCAGTATTTTAATTATCTTTAATCATGACCGGGTTCGTTCTATGGCATTATTAAAGATTACTAGTTTTATATATTTGAGTATAATACTGTAATAAATACAAGTAAGTTTAATTCTAAAATATATTTCAATAAGTGCCGACAATCGAGAGTATAACTTACGTTTGCAAGTATTGAAAACAATGTGTAATGCTGTATGATATCGCATCTGATTATAATTATTATTTGCAACTATAATAATATTCTTTATTCAACAATCTTACATTTGTGAACAAAATTATTACAACCATATGATACCAGTTTCGAGAAGAATGTTTTAGCATGACCTCCCTAAGGCTTGAGTTTTCCTTCTCCATGTAATCTCACTATTCTTCTTATGTCAACTTCCCAGTAAAAATATCTTCCCTTTCGTTCTCTTGTGTTGCCTCGGAGGCTTGGATACTACTCGGCTACATCTTTGGCGAGTCTTGATAATAATATATTACAACAACCTGACACAACTTGCCAATGGCCGTCTGATTCCCAATCGGGTATGTAATTCTGGATTTTATTGTTCAAGAAGAACTATGTGTTCTCCTTGAACAGTAAAATCCAGAGTTAAAGTTTAAAGAAAGTTCCAAAAGAAAGAAAGAAAGAACAAAGAACTTTTAGGTTTTCTAGATGAGTAAGTGTATATGCATACTTATTAATATTAGTGTCATTGCATTTTAAACTATTTCAACATATGAATAAAAATTGTGTTTATAAATAATTTAAGATGTTACGTTTCGGTGTTCATGCGATCTTGCTCACATATCTGGCAATTATGAGTTTTGGGGCTATCATTTGTGTGGCTAGGTGCGTCGTGCTAATGTGCAGTTTAGTCCAGTCGTGACTGTTGCACTTCACGATTTTTGAACTTTTGACGTGAACCCTTTGATGTCGGCGATGGCGCCAAACTTTTGGCGGGAAATTTTGTAGAAAATAATAACCTGTAACTGTGTGTTTTATTTTGTGTTTTCTTTTTTAATTCTTATTCTTGAGAGGAAGATTTCACGTTATAAAAAAGGTTTTTTTGACAGCATTGCCTCACTTGAATGAATGTGTATAATATGTTTGGTCTTTCAGTATTTCATATAATATATTTTGTACAACATATATATAAGAAGTAAATTAATCTATTTCTAAGCAATGTTGGTCTGATAACGTGTGTTAGTGTGTTCTCAACTATACAACAAAAGACAAACTTCTTTTAGGCGTAAATTAACTTAGCTGACAAATCCTTAAAGATTCTCCAACAATTATATTTCTTTTTTTTTTACAATCCCGCATTAGGAAAATACCTTGCTGTGTCACGGGGATCTTTACAAACATACATGAAACGGAAAAAAAGTACACCCAGACTTAGAACAACAATTTATGGATCACAAGTGTGAAGTGTTGTCCCATGCAGGATTTGAACCCACAACACTTGGTTCAGCAGGAAGTGGCGTGGCGACCACTGAAACCACTAGGTCAAGCGTGTAGTTAAATTTCATGTTTTATTTTAAGTGAAGTAATAAATATCACTGTAATTTTTTTTATATATGAGCTAAAGTATTTCCAAATAAAACATATAGGTACAATGACTTCTTGCTATGGAATAGGGGGCAAACGAGTAGATGTATCGCCTGATGGCATGCGATTACCGCCGCCATGGACACTCGCTGCACCAGAGGCGTTACAAGTGCGTTGCTGGCCTTTAAGGGTAAGGAGAGGGGTGGGGGAAGGGTTGGGCCTCCGGTATCCTCACTCACTCGGTGGAACACAGGCGCTGTTTCACACCGGTATTCTGTAAGGCTGCATTTAATTTCCCTTAGATATCTTAAAATGCATATGGATTATTAACTCTATTACGTATTCATAGCTCGTCAAAAACTCTTAGAGCAATTTATTATCTAAATGTAATAGTTACAAAACTCATGGGACCAAAAGGTTCTGGATTGGAGACTACGGAAAGCATAGCATTACAAGTTAGGTCAATACGGCAGTACGGCAGACACTACAAAGCAGAGAAATGTTCTTCACATACAGATTTAGTATTTGGATGCGTATTTTTCATTTTTGGCATTTTTTCCGAAAAATTAATCCTAGCTCGATCGATTTATCGCCCCTGAAACCCCATGCATACTACATTTCGTATACATTTCATGTTAAAAGGACTATGGTTGGATGCATCTAAGTAGGTATAGGACTCGTGTTTATGTGAGTAGACCGGAATTAAAACATGAGCTGCTCCCTGGTTGTCATACGAACTTGTGTCGTATGTTGTAACGATTTACGAATAGTTGGAACTCTAAAAGTCACGACAGCAAATGAACAGTCTGTCTAAAGATCTTCGATATCTTCTAGTAATTGGGTTGTGGGGGGCTGGTGGCTATCGTCTCAAGTATTAAATCGAAAGTTTAAGATTCATAACCTAAATGATAGCATTATAACAAAGGTGCCTACGCTTTCTTGTAAAAGGTTTATTTTACTTATATTTTAAGAGGCAACACCCATATTAGGTATATATCATGTTTTGCCGGGGACTTTACAAACCTACTCGTACATGAAATGGTCACAAAGAACACCCATACTCAGAACAAGAAAGTGTGGATCATACAAAGTGTTGTTCTATGTGAGATTTGAACCCTCAACACCTTACCGCAGTAGAAAAAGGCGTGGCGAGTGCTTAAACCAATACGCCAATCGTGCAGTAGAGATATTATTATTCATCTTCCTCACCCTCAGGTCTGCGGTGGTCTGATATCAGTTGCTCTATGGAAAAACTAAAATTCAGGTAAAACCGGTTGAACTAGTAGCCGACCCCAAATAATCTTGGGAATAATAAAGGCTAGGAAGAAGAAGAAGATCTTCCTGGCCTTTATTAATCCGAAGATTTTTTGCCGTTAGTGTTGCCTTTTATTAATATAGATAAATATAAAATTATGAACAACGCATATTTCAAGCGTAACGTAACTAAAAAATAACACAATATTTTTAATAAGTACAAAACTCCACATTTCAAATAAAATCTTGATACATCTAACCGATCTCATAAGTAAGGACTAATATATAAATTATACATCGCTATCTACCTATTCGTATCTTAGATTTTAATGACAGAGTTTAAGTAAGGGGCTTCGGATATCGACAAGATCGTATCGACTCTGACTCATAGCGTAATAATAGGTCTCCTAACTTCTCTGCTATTTATTAGGCACAGTTTGTGTTCGACGAATTTTATTCCGAAGCGTTTCTTTGTATTTATAACTGATCATTTTTGGCCGCCAAACTATTCATTAAAGAATTAGTGTTGCGATAGATATGATTCTTAATTCGTATTTCTGAATTCAAAGACCAAAATTAGGAATAATATACAGATACAAACTAGGGCAATTATATAGTGCTTCTTGCCTAACTTTCAACGTATTTATGTGATGTGAAATGGAAATAAAAAATATTGTAATATATATAATATTAGTACATATAATATTATTGTATTGTAGCTAGGAGGATCACGATTGAACTTTTTTGAAAGCTTATAGTGACATCTAGTATCGAGTAGATTTAACTAGTTTGACATCAAAAATATAGATGTCGCTGTTTAAAAAATAATGACGCAGAGAATAGCAACTGCAGAAATATCATTTATTGTATAAAATAGTTCCTATAACTTTTAGTATAACTGTTAAAAATTTTACAATAACTGAAATAAAATAGTACAAATAAGCTTTTATTTTTCAAAACAAATCAAATATCAATTTAAAGCAAGCAACATCGGAAGCTTTCGCAATTTGCAACATCGTGAAACAATTGTCAAACTTGACGAATCGGCGTTTTTAGAGATTTCGCTTGTCATTCATTCATACTATACTTGAAATCACAAAACAATAATGGCTCTATTAGATTTCTGCCGTCTAGATGAAAAAATTAACTTAAAACCCGTTGATGCATTAGCTTCTTTTCAAAATGATGTGATTGGATACAGCCAGAACTTTATAAACAGCGCCCAACTTGCATCACCTCCGTTTTCTAATGTAAGTAAAGGTTAATACATTTCTAAATAGAATTGCTTTTTGTAGTATATATAATATGATTTAATTATTTTAACAGCCGGTGGAAACCTTAGCGCAGTTCAATCAGAGAGATGAGACTGGCAAGGCTATCAAAATTCAGTTCGACCATGGTACTACAACCCTGGGCTTCCGTTACCAGGTATGTAACGAAATTCATTCATTTTTTTCATACTGCAAAAGGTTTGACACAATAAATACATCCATAAGTTATATGTTCTAGGTAAGGTTTGTTAAAGGTATATAGTAAATATACTATACCCTTAACATACCTGTAAAAAATAATGACTTGCATTACTTAAACTATGATCCTTATCATAGTTTAAAACTATATAGATAGTTAAGTTTACTAAATTACTTCATGTATTTATCTATTTAAGTGAATATTTTAAGTTATGTTATCTTTACAAAGTATAGAATGATGTTGCTTCACTTGTCTGTTCACTAGATCTTTTAAACCACTCAACAGATTTTAATGTAGTTATTAGCAATAGATAGATACATGCATATAATTGTTGAGGGAGTCTGAGAATTTCAAACACTTGAATTTAAGCTAGATGGCTTGTCTATAAAAATCACAATAAATTTTAGTACATTTGTAAGTTTTTTTGTATAGAACTGTATAACTTGAAATCTTCTGCACTCAAAATCTCTGCTTACAACTCTTGAACTGTACATTGTTCAAGATATGCAATGAAGATTTTAGTCATATTAATAAGACAAAACTTTTAATATAAAAACAAAAAAAATTGTTTTTTTTGCTTGCCACTTGAGGTCCAATTATGCAGAAGCATCTCAATAAACCGCCATAGTGTGGATCACCATGCTGCATTGTTGCATTGTATGCATTCATAATGAGTATCATCATCATCATCAGCCTATCGCAGTCCACTGCTGGACATAGGCCTCTCCAATTTCACGCCACTTATTTTGATCTATGGCTTCTCGCATCCAGCTCCTGCCAGCCGTCCTGCGCAAATCATCGCTCCACCTGGCTTGTGGACGTCTTACACTATGTTTACCAAGATGTGGTCTCTAGAACTCGTTTACCCCAACGGTTATCGGTTCTTCGGCAAATGTGGCCAGCCCACTGCCACTTCAGCTTACTAATCCTGTGGGCTACGTCGATGACCCTGGTTCTTTGTGGGATCACCTCGTTTCTAATGCGATCCCTTAGAGAAACGCCGAGCATATACCTCTCCATTGCACTCTGAGCGACTTTGAACTTATGGACCAGTCGAACCGTAAGTGTCCACGTTTCGGCTCCGTATGTCATTACGGGTAGGACGCACGCATTGAAGAATCTCGTCTTTAGGCACTGTGGGATCGACGATGAGAAGACCCGACGAAGTTTCCCAAACGCTGCCCAACCTAGCTGGATTCTACTGTTCGCCTTGTTCTCAAAGCTGTTTCTACCTAACTGCAAAGATATAAATAATGAGTATGGTGACCAGTAACTCTTGGATACTGATTATGCTTTCCATCAGGCAGAGTGGAGTGAACTTGACAGACTCATATATGTTAAAAAAATATAAAAACAGACAACAAGATTCAATTACAAAATTCTAGTAATGGTAGTGACTTTTAAAAGAATTTCAACTTTTATTATTATTACAGAGTAACGAGGTATCAATGTAAGTTCTTTGAAATTCTCGAAGTTAATTGAGACTGTTCTGTACAATTCAGCCATTAAAACCTAGTAATGAACAAATGCACTTATATAGATTTCTAATTATACGAAATTTCACAAACTATATATTATTTATTTATAACGTTATGCACTTTAGTACATTGGCGGGCTTAATGCCCAGGGCATTCTCTACCAGTCCACCTTAGGGTGGTGTAGAAATGTTGTGAGGTAGGCGCACATAGATTTCGTACTTAACTAATAAAAAATATACATTACACAGCATTACATATATAGATGTATCAGAATGTTACAATGAATTAACTAATTTTATATATATTTCTGTGCAACAGGGTGGAGTACTGTTGGCAGTAGATTCTCGTGCTACTGGTGGTCAGTTCATTGGATCACAGTCCATGAAGAAAATTGTTGAGATCAATGACTACTTGTTAGGTGAGTCATGTTAAAAGAAACTTATATTAATAATTTGGAAATACAATAAAGCACAATTACATTATATAATTGGAGGTAAATTTTATATCAAAGAGTAATTACAGAAAAAAATAATTTCAGGAACTTACTTTGTCTAACCATTGCTTAGCTTCAAATGTATGGAAAGA
Organism: Hyphantria cunea; assembly: GCA_003709505.1. Taxonomy (NCBI): domain Eukaryota; kingdom Metazoa; phylum Arthropoda; class Insecta; order Lepidoptera; family Erebidae; genus Hyphantria; species Hyphantria cunea. The sequence continues at coordinate 8,340 of PKRV01001933.1, read as the reverse complement.
ATAACACCTTTACATATAGAATTATCAATGTGATTTCTTATCATACATGAATAATAATGTAGTTTACCCTAAAAAGTACTCAAAACAATGTAAAAACTCTATCTAATTTTATTTTTCTAATTTTTGCATCACTCACACTCACCATAATATGCCACAGTAAATAAATCATGGCAGGGTACATAGGGTAGGGTTTGTAATAAACAGATTTCATCATTATGATAAGTTATCATCAATACTTACATTTTGACTACTAGATTATTCCTACCTACAACAGGTTACCTTAGTTTCCTCCTCCCCATGCGCTGGGAGGGGTCCGGATGGCGTAAGAAAGCGGTTCCCGGATCTCTCCCGTCTCAGGTGTAGAGTGGCACACCGTGGTGGTTAAGGGGGTAGTCTGGTGAGTCAGTCAGGAGTCTCACAGAAAGCGAACCCCCTGTCCCCGCGGGAGGGGGGGTATCGAAGTGCGTAAAGGCATTCCACCACGTAAAAAAAAAAAAGTTTCCTCCTCCCTTAGGGAAGATTCCTAAGACTTAGAGAAAATATAAGAAAAGTATTGCTGTTGGTTAGTGAAAGAACTTTTAAGAGCGGATCAATACTTCTGTAGATTACCCCCATACAACCATACAAACAAAGTTAGAAACTTTCCCTCATTATAATATTAGTATACATAACATGTAACAAAGATTTTGAGTTTTAATAAAGTTGTATAAATATGTGAAGCAAATAATTTGTATCCCTTTTCACGATTATGTGAAATTTGATAGAGCTCAAGTTTATATGGAGGAGGAGAGCCGGCAGCTAAAAATCTAATTTTAAAAAAGTTAAATGTCTAATGGTCCGACCACATACCCTGGAAGAGCCACGCTTTGACATGCATGGGCGGCTCGACGGGATGATACCACGGCCTCACTGGTGTTGCGGCAGTAATCGCTTACCATCAGGCGATACGTTTGCTCGTTTGCAAACTATTCAATAAAAAAAAAACGAACTGGGCGACAATTAGTATATTGACATTTTTGAGCACCAAACAATCCAGTAATTATAATTGAAAAACAGAATTAAGCGTTATAAAATAGTGCTAGTATTATTTCATATTGCCTTCACACAGGTACATTGGCTGGTGGTGCTGCTGACTGTGTATACTGGGACCGTGTGCTTGCTAAACAATGTCGCCTCTACGAGTTACGTAATAGAGAGCGTATTTCCGTGGCGGCCGCAAGCAAACTCATGGCTAACATGGTGTACAACTATAAAGGCATGGGACTCAGTATGGGCATGATGTTGGCTGGTATTGATAAGAGGGTAAGTTTTAAACATTTCCTATATCTATATCCATTGCAAGTCACATAAATATATGTTTTTTTATTTACAAACACCGACTTTAAAGAAACTAAGAAATGTACTTCTTTAATAATGATTATTCATTTCATTTTTAAAAAAAAGTATTTATGTATTCATATCAGTTGTCGAGTACCCATAATACAAGCTTCGCTTAGTTTGGGACTAGATGGCCTTGTGTGTTAGATGTCCGAAATATTTATTTATTCATTAGTTTGCTGGTACTGCTTGGTTTGCTAGCTGATATAGCGAAAACGTGGAATTGAATACTTTTTTAAATTTCATTTTTAGAAGATCATATCTCAATTAATAGTCCACTGGTAGAGATAGAGTTAGATATGATTTAGCTCAAGTATCTATTTTATTGAACTATTTATAAGAAACCTTTTACTTTTCATATAGTTCATAATGTTTGCTTCCAGGGAGCTCAGCTGTATTATGTAGACAGTGAAGGTACTCGCACACCCGGCAAGGTGTTCTCTGTTGGGTCAGGTTCTGTATATGCATTTGGTGTACTTGACAGCGGGTACAGTTGGGACTTGACTGATGTTGAGGCACAAGGTAATAATCACAATTTTAATTATTTCAGCTCTATATTCACACCATTTTTTGACAGTGAAGGCACTAACGTTGTGCATTATCAGGAATTTAATCCATCATTCCATCCATAACTGGAAGTAATCAATTAACACTGATCAATATGTTTTTTATGGCCTATTGGTTTAGTAAAACTAAACTTGTTTGAACTGGCAATTATATGTTGTATTAACCCATAATCTGCTGCTGCTTTTTAGAAAAACGGTAGAGAATATAAATTACCTTGTTTATATATTCTCATGTTAATGTTATATGAATGGCTTGCTTTATGCATGTGAATTTCTTTTTTTTAATTAATAAAGATAAAGGCAATAGGGAATATGCATAAAACTTTTATTTGTCTCAAATATTTTTTTCTAGATTCTTTGTTGCCTTTACAATATACTTAAAATCAGAAAGTATTATATAAAAAGTGAAAAATAAGGGAGAGAAATTCAAACTTACAATTACGCTTATTATACATGTCATTAGTCGAAATGAAATGTGAAAAAAAGTGTTTGTGAGAAAAATTACCATCTCCCAGGATAACATAGCAATTAAAACTTTTAATAAGTATTAAGTAACTGAAACACTGATTAGTAAACAAACACAAAATGACAATGACATCATTGGCTGTGTCAAAAGCGCGCGCAAAATGGCGGCGTTTGAATAGCTAAAATTTAGTCAGCGTTATAAATTTCAATTTGAAAATTATTTTGACTATTTGCAAGCCTTTTTTTTTTCTATGATTTAGAGACGTAAATGATCAGATTAAAAAAATAAAAAAAACTTGCATATTTTCTATTCTAAAAGTTTATTCAATCAATCAACAACCCATAATGTCCCACTGCTGGGCTCGGGTCTCCTCTCAGGAGAGGGTTAAGGCCATACATCCCCACGCTGGCCAAGTGCGGGTTGAGGACTGGCAAGAATACGTTGTGGCTACGTAAATCTTGCCGTTGGTGGTTTTTAAGCCGCCCGAAGGCCTCCAACTAAGCTTCACCGACTGTTATCGTATGTAACAACCGGGACCGACTGCTTAACGTGACCTCCGAATCACGGAGACGCTCATGGTAACATGCCACTAGCGGTCACCCATCCAGGTACTGACCGCGCCATAGTTGCATACCCTCGGTGATTGTTTCTAATCACCGAGTGCAACTGGGCTATGCGCGCCTCTAAAGTTTATTGTTATCGTCTATTCCCAGAGCTGGGCCGTCGTGCCATCTACCACGCGACTCACCGTGATGCATACTCGGGCGGTATCGTTCGTGTGTACCACATCAACGATAAAGGCTGGGTCAACATATCCAACGAGGACTGCTCCGACCTCCACTACAAATACCAGGCCGAGAAGGGCATCACTGATGCTTAGGTTAAACTTCAATAAATTTTATTATTTTTAGTTTATTATTTTTTATTCCTGAGCTGTCAGGCATCGCTGGGGTACATTGTGGTTTTGTTGTTAAAAATAGATAGCGTAAAAACTGACAAAACTTGGATTATCTGTTACCTGGGCCATTATTACGAATCTATTGACTGTTCATTCATAAAAATCGGTAGGTTAGTAGCTACGGTATAACATACAAACATAGATAGACTAACAAACTACCCTTCCTTTTGGCTTCGCCGTAGTGAAGAAAAAGCAATCTTAAATAAAAATAGGTACTATATTATCTAAAAACTTTGAGCTTAAAAAATGTAAACCATTTGCGTTTATGAAGCGCACACAAATCAGCTTAGATTTTCTTTTAACACAACTCCCGAATTAGTACAAACTTACATGTAAGTGTAACGGACACAAAGAACACCCAGACTCGGGGCAGGGACGACTTCAAAGTTATGTAGCTTATATGTATATCAGAATAACACATAGGCTTAACCTCGATATCCGAGATAGTGGCGGACGAAACCTCGGAGTTTCTATTATAATTTTTTTTTACTATCTGCAAACATAGTTACTGCCTAAGAGTCTTAATGTGAAGTTTATATTAGTAGTATAATCTAGTTCTCTGAAAAGAGATACGATTTTCAGCTCTATGTAAATGGAATAAGGTTTGTTTGCAAAATTTTAGAATTTTAAGTAAAAACAAATTTTAGGTGACTAGCATACATTTAATACAAATAACTTATCTTAGTTTAATTATTTTCACTGGTGAAATTTAAACAAAGCAGTTACAGTTCGAAGAAAAAATGGCAAAATAAAGTAACAATTTTCTTTAAGAACGATTTGTTTTAACAATAAATAATAACATTAAACAACACATAATGTTTTAAGTTGTATTATTCTATTAATCTCTTGTTTATTATATTATCATAGGCGGTCTTTAACAGTCCAATGTTGGACATAGGCCTCTCCCATTTCACGCCACTTGGTTCGATATAACATACACAAATACTACGTTTAAGACTGTTATTAAAATATAATTTTTAGACCATTCGCGTTAGCAAAATAGTGACGCATTGATTATGCCACGCCCCTTGACCCTTTGAACCTGATAGGTCTACTTACGGCGTTTAATGGACTATTTTAGTGAACTTTAGTATAAGCATATCAATACCGCGGGAGAGCCACGTTTCAGCATGAATGGACTGGCTCGACCGGAGTGATACCACGGCCTTTAAGAAACAGCGCCTGCGCTGTGTTTCAACGAGTGAGTGAGGATACCGGAGGCCCATCCCCCAAAGGCCGGCAACGCACTTGTGACGCCTCTGGTATTGCGGGTGTCCATGGGCGGCGGTAAACGCCTACCTTCAGGCGATACGTGTGTGAAAACGAAATTCGAAGTTCCGTTGAACTTTTATCGTACTTTTAAGTGTTACAACTACCCGTAAGGATTGGCAAAGATGTTGGCAACCCTAGCGGTTTAAGTGCTTCTAACGGCAGTCTCAATATATTAAGAATGGTCACCCATCATCGTCCGACCTGGCAAGAATTGCTTAACTTTGCAATATGGGAAGGTAATAGTAGTAATTGAATAATACAACTTAAAACTTGTATAACAACAATCTTAAATGTAAATCACTATTTCTTTGTTTCCTTTTGTGGTATAGGTTCTCGGTGTAATTGAGCTTTTACTTGGCCTTCCCTCACTTCTATTTCTTCTATTGTCTCCTCCAACTCCCAGTCCTTTAATGGCACTTCTGTCAGCTTGTAGAATTTGCCGTGTTTACCAATACCTAAGACAACAATCACAAATTTTAACAAGAAAACCGACTTCAAGAAATAAATATATATTTTCGGATATGTATCACACACAACGCCATTTATCCGAAACTAAGCAAAGCTTGTACCATGGGTACTAGACAAGTGATATAAATACATATATATATATATATATATATATATATATATACTTTTTTGTAAATACATACATATTACGCATGGAAAACACCCAAACACCGAAACAAATATTTGCAGATCATACAAAATTTGGTCCGACTCGGGAATTGAACCCCACACCTCATGATCAGCATTCGCCTACGCTTTCACTAGCACCACCGAGATAGTTCTAAATGCATATGTACACGGAACATATATCAAAATAACATTTTAACAATTTTTTGTCCAGCGGCCCTTCGCAAACCTCACGTCAGTACATTTCAGGCCACTGACTTCCCAGTAANATATATATATATATATATATATATATATACTTTTTTGTAAATACATACATATTACGCATGGAAAACACCCAAACACCGAAACAAATATTTGCAGATCATACAAAATTTGGTCCGACTCGGGAATTGAACCCCACACCTCATGATCAGCATTCGCCTACGCTTTCACTAGCACCACCGAGATAGTTCTAAATGCATATGTACACGGAACATATATCAAAATAACATTTTAACAATTTTTTGTCCAGCGGCCCTTCGCAAACCTCACGTCAGTACATTTCAGGCCACTGACTTCCCAGTAACAATCGTCATAGGTTTTCAGGACAATCGGGACCGGCAGCTTATCGTGCTTCCTGGGGCACGGGCGGAAAACAACGCCATCTTCCATACTTCTGGATGCTATTAAGCATTTCTTGTAAGAGAAACCCAACAGCAACTGACCCCCTCCTGGATTTTGGTTAGATAGTAGGGACGTACCAACTATCTTCTTTTGTCGATAAAAGTTAGGAAAAAGTGCTTTTTGGCATTTGCAGTACAAACAATACAAAACATTTAAAAAAGCAGCGCTGCAAGCAAAAATTCCGCTACGGTCTGCGCTTCAAAAGCGACATTACTGAATCTAGTTGAGTAAGTGTGAGTGCCGCGAGATCAGATATTTATAAATAACATATTAATATGTCAAAATTAATAATAATAATAATAATTTATTGTTTTCATAATTTAAAGTTTACAACTGTATAATATACACTAATTCCAGTATAAACCTATTATTTTCTGCATAGACGCGTAGAAACTATAAGGAAATAAGAAAGAATATACATTTCATTCAGTGTGACAAGACACACAGCATATTTGAACAAGAAATCGAATGATGGAGATTTTCCTCTTTGGGGAGTAAATTAGTGGAATGAGTTTTTTTAAGGGCTTATACTTTTAATGGTATTTTTAAGACTTTTAGTTTATTTTATTTAATTTTTAAGAAAAATAACAATGCCTAAGTACGTTTAGTATTAGCCTTGGGAGAACCTACATTAGCTAATCATATTTATGAAACGTAGTGAAGGACATCCACAGGCCAGATGGAGTGATGATATGCGCAAGACGGCTGGCAGGAGCTGGATGCGAGAAGCCGAGGATCGAACAAAGTGGCGTGCGATTGAAGTCGCCTATGCCCACCAATTGACTGGTGATAGGCCAATGATGATGATTTATTAATTGATCTAGCAACTTAGCTCCATCTTGTGAAATTAGGTAATTATGCTAAAACTATTCTGAAACAAATGATTCCGTTTTGCCTAGATACTTATTGAAAATTTATTATACAGTATGTTCCTATACAAAATTTGGCTCGACTTTAACTGGACTTTGAAACTAACGAAGTATCTGAAATAATGGAGTAAATATAAGTAGCAGAATCTTTTTACCCGAAGGTGAACAGGTCTGATACAATTGAAAGGTCATTCTGCACACCCAGATAAGATAGTCTAAGATTAAAGACAGAATAAATGGGCTCTGTATGTTCAGTGTACAAATAAAATTCGTAAACACTATGGGCGATTTTTTCAAAGGAGACGTCTAAAACCGTTTCGCTGAAGACTTTCGAAAGTTACTCGAAGAACAAATATCTAATCCATAAAACCTGGTTTACCCACCACCACCCCCACCCTCCCATCTGGGCCATAACCTGGGTACGCCAATATACATACATATATGAATTAAAACCAACCAACCTGCTTGAAACTTCTTCAATCCCTCTGAGATATCCAGAATAGCATTGCCCAGGAGGCTGGTCATGACTGCTTCATCTCTCATACTCTCTTCACTGTTGGGATTCAACTGTGAGTTGATGGAGGCTAACTTGTCCATTATGAGAGCATTTTGAGGGAATTTCAACAAGGATTTTGCTAGTTTTATTGATTCACCTAAAGCTGAAAATTAAAAAAAAACGGTTATAAAAAATCCAGATTTAAACATTAACATGATCTTATGTAAGTTTATAAGACATTAAGTGGAATATACATTCTGTTCTCAGAATACTCTTCAGTACATACATAACTGTATGGCTTACACAAATCGAGAGAGCAAGTATGACAATAAATATTATATTTGCGATTGGCTTTATACCATATGTAACTCACTCTGTTCTTAATTTTTCCTCAGTCCCATTCTCACTCTTTTCCTGTCAATGCAGGACTCAACACCTAATATAGATATAATTGGCTGACAATAATAATCATATTCAGCTACTATTGGTAGGCGTTGTTAACTTTCCTGTCTTAGGCACACCAGCAAAACACACTAGATAGTTTTGGAGTGAATAATAGGGTGGGTCACTTTAGTATGGAAAAAAATAAAAGTTTGTGAATCGAATCCTAATAGTAATATTATGTTGTAGTATAGTATTTTAAGTAGTTTAAGCTGAAAAACAGATAATTAAACATACATCTTGAGCCCGCGCATGCGCTTCGAAATTTTCAGTTTTTGAAAAAAAACACGTATTACAAAATGTCATGGTTCTTTAATAAACAGTTCTTAAAATACTATTAAAACATAACAAATATTTAGAGAAAGACATATTTTAATGATTGAAACATATACGTAAACAAATACACATTAAAAGTTATCATAAAAATTATTTATTTTTATACAAAAAATCCCGCCTGCTATCGAATTTTGGCATAACTTTCCTTGAAGCAAGTTTTGCATGAATTATACCATCCCTTGTTTTTTTATCACATGCCGACATCGCAGCTTCTGTTACTATCTTTACACTTCGTTTAACTGCTTGTGTATGACAAGGAA
>PKRV01001919.1:0-29841 GCA_003709505.1 Hyphantria cunea | reverse complement strand
GCTGTCGCCGCCGGCCGTGGAGCGTACGACGGCCGGCAGCGAGAGATCTCCTCCGATGACTGCAGTGAGGGCCCGACGCTGCGGCGCCCAAGCGGGGCACACCGTCAGCGTGTGCTGGGCCGAGTCCTCACTGCAGTCGCAGTGGTGGCAGGCGGGACTCAATTCCCTCCTGGCAACCGAGTGCAGGTGCTTCCCGAAGCAACCGTGCCCGGAAAGGACCTGCGTCAGTCGGATGGAAAGGGTCCCGTGCTGCCGCCCAATCCACTCGAGGATGACCGGCTGGAGCACCTCCACGTTGGCGCAGCCAGCACGTGGAGCCTCCAGCCGCGAAGACCAACGAGCCATGGTGGCTCGACGGGTGGCTTCATGCCACTCGCGTACCTCTTCGGGCGGAGGGCGAACGCCACTCTCCGCCCGGAATTCAGCCACCCATCGATAAACTTTGGCGAGCACTTCCGCCTCCAAATCCCACGGGGGTGTTCCGGCCAAGGCGCACGCCGCCTCGGTCGACACCGTGCGGTATCCGCGTATGGCTCTGACCGCCAATACCCTCTGAGGGCGCCAGAGGCGCGCCTTATTCTGGGCGGTCAGAGCCGACACCCACACCGGTGCGCCGTACAGCGCCATCGACCGGACGACCCCCGTGTAGAGGTTTCTCGTAGCGACGCTGGCTCCACCCAGATTGGGCAAAAGTCGCCCAAGGGCAGAAGCAGCGTCGACCAGCTTCGGAGCAAGCTGTCGGAAGTGCTCGTCGAAGAGCCACCTACCGTCGAGGATCAGACCCAGATACTTCATCTGGGCCCGAACCGGTACGAGGACGCCAAGCTAGCGTCCAACACCTCCCTGAGGCGGTCCGACATGTGGTCGAGGGCTTGGGCCATCACTCGGGCTGGTACCCCGTCTGGCCCGGGGGCGGTGTTCTTCGAACGGATCCGAAGAACAGCCGCCCCTACCTCCGATTCCCTGACGGGCGGAACGTCGACCTCAATGCCCCCGTCGTCTCCGACTGAACTGGCCATCGACGAGGGCATGTGTTCCGCCCGCTGCGGGAATAGGCCTTCGACCACTTCCTGCAGGAAGCTGGGCTAGAGAGTCTCGGTAAGAGGCGGGCCGGCGTGCGGAGCTTCTGACGCACCGCACGATATGGGCGACCCCAGGGGTCACGGTCGAGACTCTCCAGCATCTCCTTTCTGTTATCCTCTTTGGCGCGGCGAATGGCCAGCTTCAGAGTTTTCCGCGCTTCGCGGTACTCCTCGTAAAGCTGGCCCTCATCGCCGTCTCCGCGGTGACGCCGCCGGCTGCGGGTGTAGGACCTCCGGGCACGAGTACAGGCCGCACGGAGGTCCGCCAACTCCTGTAACCACCAGCAGACCTCTTTTTGTGGAGGTCGACAACCTTGGATCCGGGGCATGGCCGCATCGCAGATCTGCGTAATCGCATCGCGAAAGCGGCCAGCCCCCATGTCAACCTCCTCGGCAGAGGCCCGCGGAGACAGCCAAGACTGAACAATGGCTGCCTCCTCTAGCAGGTCCCTATCGAGTTTGGCGACAGCCCACCGCGGAAAGCGGGAGGATCGCCGCACCACGTGACCCCTACTGGGGCCCTGGGACCGAGAGAGCTCGAATCGGATGTACAAATGATCCGAGAGCGTCTCAACCTCATCCAGGACACACCAGTTCCTTACTCGTGCGGCGACAGCAGGGGTAGCGAACGAAAGGTCCACTATCGACCCCCCCTACCGTCGCACGCACGTATTGGTGGAGCCTGTGTTCAAAAGACAGAGGTCCACCGAGGCCGCACACTCCTCTACGGCGTCGCCCCTGGCGTCCGTCGCCGGGGCCTTTGTGATAACCCGCAGTTAACCTCTAGGCTTTGCTTAAAAATTTTCTCACTATGGAGTCGGTATTTATGTGAATAAATCACTTATAAAGCACTTGTCCAATAATATTATTACATACCTGAATTATTTTCAGAATCAGACGATTCTACTATTCGATGACGTTTTCTATTTTGCTTCTCCTCCAATCGTTGTAATTTGCGTTTATAATGGTTTTTTTTCTTAATAATATTTTGGCATTTTATTACTTAGCAAAATGTAGGTAGATGAAATTAAACTAGCAAGTAAGTGCATGTGCGAACGCTGCCTCGCACGACAAAAGTTTGAGTTAATGTTGACGGTGTCGCCTGGGTGGGGTCGATATTGACAGTTAAATGACAAGTCAATCGATTTAAGTCTTTTTAATAGTGCGAGCTGCCTTGTAGGATAAAGGTACTACCCGGTTATAAGTATATCTTCGAATGAAACATCGAAATATAATTAGGTCGACATTCGTACATCGTAATTTGAAGGACAAGCTATTATCGATGATAACTCCCAGGAACTTTACAGTATTTGTTGCCAATATCTTAGGAAAGGTACAATTTACCCTTGCAACAGCTGTGAACCTTCAATGAGTGTACAGCCGAGGGCATATTTACGCTACGCATAGTAAAGGTAACATATTTAGTTTTTTCTGTATTGAGTGACAATGAATTGCTATGAAGCCAATGTGTTACAATGTTAAGGCCATGTTGAGCTGCTACGAATGTTTGACCCCAAGTATCATCAGAAAACGGTAAGACTGAGTCATGGGCGTAAGTGACGATTTTGCCATTCCGTAAGTTTAGATTGCAGAGTCCATTTATCTGGGTACACAAGTTAAAGGCTAGGTTCAAGGACACTGCCTTGAGGCACACAGCGTGTGATAGGTAAGTCAGAGCTGAAAGTATCATTTATTTTCACACATTGAAAACGTTGTCAGAGAACAATGTTATTTGGTTTCCTCTATACGGAGTCAGAGGATTCACCATCGACTATGACCTTTATGTTTTTATCTGCTAAAAAGCTAGTGACCCAATCGTATAATTTTTCGGGAAGCCTATAATAAGGGAGATTCAGATGTTCAAACCAACACCCAAGGTTTCCCCTTAGCCTCAATCGCCTGTACCCAGCGATGTGTTAGGTATCCCAGAAGATCACCAGCCGAGCGACCCTTACGAAGGCTTGCGTATGTAGGGATACAAGGTTTACACAGAATATAATGTGAGTCGCGTAGGTATAGAGCAAGTAGGTACGCGGGAGTGGGTAGTGAGGGCCAGCGGACACAAGGACGCGTTAGCGCTGCCACTGCCAACACGTGAACATTCGCTCATATAAAAACTGATCTTGTGTATGTCGGCTCATGAGCATATCAACTTAAACAATAATAATTAATATTTAGGATATCTAAAACACAACGCCATTTAGTCCCAAACTAAGCAGAGCTTGTATTACACAACTGGGTACAAAACAACTGGTATAAATATATTCATACATACTTTATTTTGTATACGTAGAAAACACCAACAACTCCGAAACCAATATATGCAGATCATACAAACATTTGATCAGACCGGGGAATCGAAACGTAGACCTCAAGCACAACAGGTTCATACGCTACCACTGCGCCACCGAGTAGGTTATTGCGGAATGTACTGCGTCAATTTTGTTTATCATTTCACATCAATGCTACCACAAAGTCAGCGGTGGACTTACCACTAGGCTAAGTAAGCTGGAGCCTAGGGCGGCAAATTTTAGGCGACGGCAGAATTGGCCCAACTTTTTTTATTTCTTATAAAAATAAATAATAATATTATCAAAACTACAGAAAGAAGTCTTAAAAGTTTAACAATACTTTAGGACCAAAGAGGGTGTCTATAGTTTACTCTCAACTTAAAAAAAATCATCGCGCTGACCGAATCATAACTTTCTACTTTTTGAAGTCATTTAAAAAGTACTAAGCATTTCGTGACACACATCTTCGTAAATATTGTTTTTTTTTTAAATATAACAATAGCTGTAGATTAAAAGTGGCAATCTATCATTTTATCTATTTCTTAACCCCCACACAGGATGGCATGAGGCCCTTAACAGACAGACCCTTAGGGTCGAGTGCTCCCACCCGAGCCTGCTCTTCGCAGCACTCACGCCCCACCTTTTGGGGCAGCAACGGAACATCGGGATTTCCACACAGGAGGGGGCCATTTAGAAACCGTAGGTGACCCTAGGTGCGTTGGGCTTCCAGGGTTTTCCCACCTAGGGTGCACCTGGTTCCACGGCTTCTAGTACCCGTGACGGAGTGCCGAGTTCGAGTCTGACATGCCACCAGGAGGTGGTATCCGAGGGTATTTCCGCAGGGGAAAAAAAGGGTGGCATGAGGCCCCGCCATCGGTGACTCCGCTATATGGTTCGCCAATGACTAATTTTGTCTGAATTTTACAGATATTTTTACAATTTGCTTTATCCTCTAGCGGATAAAAATGGTTTTTGCACTCAGAAATGGAAGGCAAATATACTCTTTCCGAGATGGGGGATGAAATCTGGTTTGTCTGTTTGTGCTCTACCGCCTCTACCTGGTCGTCACCTTTAGCTGCCGTCGCGATGACCACGTCCTTGTTCGACGTTTAGTCCGTAGTGTTCGCGCGCGGTAGTATTTGTCTTCGAGAAATCGAATCAACAACTTCTCTCGGTAGTCAGAAGAACTAGACTAACAAGCCAGCCAAACGAAATTTGTAACACTTATGTGGGTCGTCGTATTGTAAGTATAGTTATGACATAAGTTTAAGCGCCGTAACAGCTATTTATAATTCTTCTACACGTGGTGTAGTGTAACAGTTTTCTGTAATCAAATTTTAGGACCTATATGTAGTTACTACATGAAGGAAATTATGTTTATCTTGTAAAAATGTACAAAAACGAATATCAAAAAATGTGTAGTGAGCATGTCAACTTTAATGATTTGACTTGCAAGTTCGTTTTAAATTAAATACCTAACATCATAGTTTATCTTTGGAGGTATTGATACCGTTCAAGACATATTGGGAATGTTTGTGCTCGGCGGGGCCCGAGCCGAGCCGGGCGGCCGTGACAGCGCGCAGGCGCGGGCGGGCGCCGCTCGCGGGCGNCGCCGCTCGCCGCCGGCCGCTCTCCGGCACTCCGCGCCGAGCGCCGCGCCGGAGCCCGCGCCTGTCGTCGCTCCTCGTCGCCACCCACGCTGCCCCAGGTTCACTGATAAATTCGGTCAATGATCCGATCTTCGCATTCTCTGTCTTCACGTTCGTCTTGTTGTTCCTTCATCGTCAGCTCATTGGACTTTTTATTTGTCTCGTTTTTGACCTCTCGGTTTCAACAAGAGCGTGAGTGTGGTGCCATCGGCCTCGATCGCGTGGGACGTGTTGTAATATTACTATATTCGAAACGATTTTGTCATATCGCACTAGCGAGTGTTCTTTGAATGAAATTACTTTCGTTTAAATACCTAGAACAAATAGACCACAATAGTTTAGTTAACGGTGGAGTTTAATAACGAGCAAGGAGTTCATCTGTTATAGCGCAATTGTATCTCTACACCCTACTTCACATCCCGACTTGTACACACCCTAGTGTAGTTGTACTTACGTGTTCATGTGCGTCTTAATTACCTCATTAATCATTATCTGAATATTTGTCTTGTGTCACCTAGAATCATATAAATACATAAAAAACATACCTTCTTAATATGATCTGAGTATCTCACCATTACCTACCAATTTATAGGAGTTTTTTTTGTAAAGTTTTATTAAACTGATCCATGACCACAATGGTCATTATGCATTACCTTTGTAATGTCGCAGAATGCTTTAGGGCTAAGAAAGTCTCCGACACGCATGGGAATGTCACTGTGTTTACGATATGTCACATGCTTGTTTGTCTTCCTTTATTAAAATGGGAACGAAATCAACAAAACATAACCAGTTCTTATAAAGTTAGACAACAGTCCCTTTCCAAAGTAGATTTGAATGAACTTAATATTCAATAAATGTAATGTTTATGACTTAAAACGCTAGTAAAACGATAATGTAGGTAAGTAGACGAGCGTGATCACTTCCAAACGATATAAATAAAGTGACAAGATCAATCGGGCACCCGCGCGGGTGCCGACCTGTGCACAGGTGCGGCCGTGACACGTCCTTTGATCCGGTGCAGTGAAGCGGGCACGTGATCGGCGCGCTGGAGCGGCAGCGCGCGGCGGCGGCCCAATGGCGCACGTGACGTGAGGGGCGCCATGCGCGCGCTCACGCCGCTGTTGCTGCTGCTGGCCGCCGCCGCCGGAACCTCGCCAGCCGCGTTGCTCGTGCTGCGGGCCGCCTGCCCCGCGCCGCTGAACCATCTATTCCAAAAGTCGAGCCTCCAGCAGTATGAGCCCGCCCGCCCGCTTCTTGTCACACACCGTTTGCGTGCTCTAAGTTACGAAGGTAACGAAGCTCTTATGCCTGTGGATCTAGCTTTCTTACCTCATTTTAATAAAAAAACCGTTCTCTATCAGAGACGTGCGGGCCGGAATGGAGACAAGCGGTGACGAGAGCTTCTCTCGCCGCACTGAGCGAGGGCAGCGCGGTTCTGAGCGTGGGTTGGCCCGGCGCCGACGCCTGCGAAGCATTGGTAGCGGGAGCGCGCGCTCTTCGTCGTCCTCCGCCTGTGGTGTGCGCTGTGGGAGAAGCCAGGGGCGCCGCCGTCGCTCATCTCGCTCGAGAGCTAAGCTGGAGTCGAGTTCTACTGCCGCCTGCCACACCGCGCTCCGAATGCGCTGCGGCGTTGCGCGACATAGCGCGAGCACTGACCGGGGCCGGGCTCGCCTTGCGTAGAGCCGCTCTGACTCCACATGAAATGGCGCGAAAACCTCACGGTGAGTTTTTTTTGAATTCATCATTGTCCATCGAGTTGACCGACTGAAACGATCTACAACTAGAAATATTTCGTTTACAGTTGTGATTCTATGTGCCTCTCATCGCGGGACGTGGGCGGACACGTCCGGTGCATCGCTTGGGGACGAGGGTTCAGGTCCACCGTTGCTCCTCGTGCACGTCGAGGATCCAAACCAAAAGCCGCGCGTCGCACCTCTTAAGGTGCCCTCTACATCTCGTCCCGTAACAAACAAAGAAATCAATGACGCTTTCCACTTAAGCAATATCAGTTTAGTATTAAGAAAATCTTTATATTCTCGAAGTACCCAAAATAAGTCTTATGATAAAAATTACACACGTGCCAAGGGTCACTATCTACCTTACTATTTTCGTCGAAGAACGATTCGATCGATCCTGACGTTCGCGCGAAAACGAGAGATTCAATCTATAAACGATAATACCAAAATAGATTCCGTCCGATTTCGATCGCAAAACGAAAATTCAGGTGTGACACCACTTCCTAATCGTCAAATTGCAGTGACCGAGTTCCTTCGCTCCAAAAGTAAAGATGAGAGTAGAGTAGGTAGTCACATCAGTCGACGTGAATTATCCCATACGCTTTATTCTGATTTCCAAGTCGATTACATCGATACTCTTCTATCTAGACTCCGAGTTTCTTATTTTAAATGCATATTGCTTCTCACCGATGAGGATCTGCATACACAATTGAGCGAAGATGACATTTACCATAAAATAGACGAGGCTATTGAAAGTGATTCAAAATCAGAGCGAACTCGTTCGGAATACAGTAAAGTGAACTTTCATCTATATGAAAAATCAAACATCTCCAATGAAACGTGGCAACGAGCTGCGGTACTGGAGACAACATCAAGTAGGTCGCTAGATTCTGCAGAGGAATGGCAGCACACTGTCGACTTTTCTAATGTGAGTGTGGAGCTCGGTACCTGGATAGCCAGAGCGCCTCGCGAAGAGGGCCATGTGGGGCCAGCCAGCGGCGCACTGTGGGCGGGAGTGGTGAGCGGCACATTGGCGCTGGCGAGCGTCGTGGCGTTACTTGTGCGCTGGATCGCAAGTCGGCGGAGACGCCGTCGTCGCCGCGAAGACGCTGTGTTATCGCCCGCTGACTTTACTTTTCCTGTGGAAGAGCCACGACGCGTAGGCGAGGGTATGGAGACAATGCTGTCGTGCTGGTTACAGCAGCTCCACGAATTCGGTGGGCCCGAGCTCGAACGCCCAGACTTGCTGAAGCAACCCCCGCGGGTCGCGCCTTTGGTACCTTCGGCACCGTCCTCCACCTGCAGCGTGAACCGAGCCACTGTCGACCGCCGTATCCGATATAAGGTACTTTATTATGTTCGTCCACACTTAACTACGATTGATGCATTTTACTACTTGGCGAATGTTCGTTTTGCTCAGGGAGACGTAGTGCACGTGAAATACCTGCCAGGTACCGCCGCGCTCGAGCTCAAGCGCAAAGCTACGGACGTCTTACTGGTCATGCAGAATCTGAGACATGAAAATTTGAATCCATTCGTAGGTAACTATTACGACTTTCTCATTGTTAACTAACTGTTATACAAGCGAAGTGGATCTGATGCCAGTTGCTCCACGTAAAAGTCGTCGAAGTTCAGCGGTAGACTTACTCGTAAAGTCGTTGGGTAAAAAGAAAATTCCTAAGTTTATAAAACACGCTTATGTTGAGCCTGTTATAAGAACGCTAAATAATAATCTCGAGGTTTGTTTTAGGTCGTGTACGCACCTCCTAAGTATAAAATGTTTCTTGGTGTATTAAGTAGGAGTGTGGTCAAGTAAGTAATCCTTCGTTGTTTCCCTTAAAAGATCTTTTGCGCCATGTTGCAGGCTGTTTGTGTGAAATACGAGCTGCGCTTGTATTCGACTACTGCTTGCGCGGCTCGCTAGAGGACGTTTTGATGGCAGACGATATCAAGCTGGACTGGACGTTCCGCCTGTCGCTACTCACCGATCTCGTGAAAGGCATGCGCTATCTTCACAGCTCTCCACTACGCGTGCACGGGCGCCTTACGTCTCGCAATTGCGTGGTGGACTCGCGCTGGGTGCTGCGCGTCACAGACTACGGCCTGCCTACGTTGCATCGCGCTCAAGGAATTCCGCACGCGCATCGTTCTGCGAGAGGTTGTACTGACACTCCGAACTCGTATTCGTATCCAGACAAAAAGCATCAGCGTACTTCTCTTTGATTCTTAGATCTGCTGTGGACGGCGCCCGAACTGTTACGTGAGTCACGAGGGGAGGGGCGGGGCTCACAGTCCGGGGACGTGTTCTCGTTCGCCATCATTATGCAGGAAGTGATCATTCGCGGCGAACCCTATTGCATGCTGTCGCTGACGCCGGAAGGTGAATACACGCAATCGTTAGCGCTAATATCGCATCGGCCGACCGACCGTTGTAGGCATATAAAAATGAGTTGCACCTGCAGAGATCGTGGAGAAGGTGTCGCGGCCGCCGCCACTGATCCGACCCTCCGTGTCCATGGGCGCCGCGCCGCCCGAGGCCGTGAGTGTCATGCGCCAGTGCTGGGCAGAGGCGCCCGACCTGCGCCCCGACTTCGCTCGGCTGCACGACATCTTCAGGCACTTGCATCGGGGCAGGTAACTCCGTGGAACCCTGCGTTCTTCTATCGTTCTACCTTCTTGCGCGTTTGTAAACACTCACGCGATAACGATCTTGCTTTACTAAATTAAACAATAAAAAAAATATATTTACATTATTTATGGCTCGATTCCAATTAAATATCTTAATTTAAATCATGAAATTATGTCCATCTAATCTAAAAAGTATCGTATGACAGTTCTAACAGATTGAAGAATATGGATGGACGGTGGCAAAGAAATCGATAACCATAATATCCGATTCTCGATATCCTTTCTTTATATTTTATGTTACGACTGAAGGCCATCAATCAACGTATAAACACCTAACGAGGGTAGTATACATTTTGTTTAGCTACTCCCGTTGACTTAGGAAACTTCCATGCGTTAGCTGGGTCTCCGTTTCACAATATATAATACAATAATTTCCAGTTATACTATAATAGTCTTTACACATCGATACCTCCCACGTAATTTGTTGTATCCCTAAAATTACAATTTTGCAGGCGAGCATTTTGGCCACAAATTAAAGCAACACATTGGAATAAAACCGTCATTTATGATCACATTAATGTGAAATTCGGTACATGAACATAAAATCTTGATTGCGTTAAAATTTACATTTCGCCAGTTGTTGCATATAATAGTTACAACAATTTTCTATCTACGTCTCATTTCATTGTATGTGGTGATTAAATTTAACACAGGCCCAAATGTTTAGTTTCTATGATGGCATTGGAACACATTGTTGTATAAGATAAAAAAAGGGACATGTTTTCAAACGAAAATTTTTATATTTTTTTTTTAATCGAGTAACAAATTGATATTATAAGGAACATTTTATTATTAATATTGTATGTTGCGGCGATCCATGGGCGGCGGTGATCGCCTACCTAAAAAACATAGCAATAAAAGTATCTCACATGTATGAATGGTATTATGATTCAAGGGAACATGTTTGAAAAATAACACATTTATGCTTCTGGCAATAGTTGACTTTTTGTTTTCAATATTTGTTTATCACTAAGTAGCCAGTAAGAAAAGAATCTAGAACAAATCAACCATAAAAAGGATAATTAGAAAAATTATGTGGTGTCGTGGGACACCAAGTAGGAACGAAGCTGACGATTTGAAATTATATGAAAATAAACGTGGCTACTCATGCTTTGATTTTTGGTGGTTTTGCAGTACTGAAAATGATTAAATATAAATAGAATTATTAATAACATGTATATATATATATATATATATATATAGGACAGAATTAACTTTTAAAAAGAAATATTCATACACATGCACACACAGTGTGTGTGTGTGTGTGTGCGTGTGTATGAATATTTCTATATATATATATAATCTCTATGAAGTTTCGTAGTTTTTTTCTCAATTTTTCCGTATAACCCTCAAATCAGCAAGAAAGATAACCTAGAAAACCTTACTTAACCAATGTAAAATATTTTATATTTATAAATATATATTTATTAATAAAGAATAAACTAATACTTACGTATTTAATTCTTTTGCACTGAATAATTTCCCACTATTATCACTGTCAATTGCATTCAAGTCACTTGTTGGTTCACTTGCCATTGTTACTATATTTATTATTGTTTTAACGATTTGAAATTATATGAAAATAAACGTGGCTACTCACGAGTAAAATGTATCAATAATGTGAGTATTCGCCACGTGCTTGTCCATGAATTTATGAGTATAGTATATGCATTGGCTGGGTGGAATGAAAGAGAAAGGTATTATACACTACTCGCTTGTGTATGCGACTGTCGCGCCTGCGCACGTCTCATTTAACGGTTTTATTCCACGCATATTTTCTTACGGTTTTACTAACACTTTTTTTTCAGTTCGGTCGCGCAGCAAAATCCCTATCCCCTCCAAGCCTGCCGCAAGGAACTTCGTTCCAATAAACTTTAAAGGCAAAGAATCAAAACAGCTATTTCTCTCTCTCTCATTCTCTCTCTCTCTACTACTTTCTTTCTCTCTCTACTACATCGTCATTTATATTTTCTTTAACCGGTTATGCCCGTTACAGAGTTGTTTATAGGTAAGAAAATGGTGTTATGACGTTCTATAGTTATTTATCCTGTTCAACTCACATAAACTAATCAAATCCATTCATTCCAGAAGTGTATATATTAGTTTATTTTTATATGGACGTTGTATTTTACACAAATGCTATCAGCGTCTGTCTATTAATAGTGTAAAAGCTATATACACATAAAGCACAGACACAATGCTCATGACTGATTTCTTCACCATGAACTACTCGTTATTAGTGTACAATCGGCTTGAAACTGTTTCTGTATAAAGTTGTCGTTTATGTTGTCTCTTTAAAATGTTAGTCACAAACATTTATTACTTTCTCGATGGTCTAAACTACTTCAACTCTCAAAAAATGTCGTTCTTTGTTGCTCGCTTAGTGTACCATAGCGATTCTTGCTGCAGTGACAAGGGCTCAGCTTTCCACTTGATTTTTTTATATTTTCTTAACATATATTCTTTTCTCAAATTACGTTAGCAGTTTTTTTTAGGTATCTATCCATTCTTTAAAATATTTTTTCTTGAATTATATTGATCGTTCTTTGATGGTTGTTTGTACTGGGCAATACCAGAAAGGGTATTGTTGTTCATGTTTATGTACAGCAAACAGCTAGGAAGACATGCTGCTGATGGTTGGGTTAAAATTAACTGTTATCTATTTTCCTTTTAGTATTTAATATGGACTTAAATCATTATCAAAGTCGTAGTCCAAGTGATACTACAAGAAGGGGAAAGAAGCGATGTCTTAAGTTTTGGAGTATCCCATTTACTTGCTGGACATAAGTGCTTTCCAAAGCACGCTACAGAGGCCCGTCTGCTGCTTTTTGCATTCATCGTTTAAGTTTTTGCTCTTCGATTTACTAAAACTTATTGGCAATGGAGACTGAAACATTAATATTATTTTTTAAATACATAATAAAATGTATAGTCTTCGTTGATCAGAGAGAAAAATCAGAAACTTTTTTTTAATTTAGTCTGAATGAGAGTGAATTTGTCCAAATTCATGAAACGTGAATTGTACATTAACAACAATCGGCGAAAAACTCCACGCTCTCCGGCATTCAATGCAATCATCGAGGTACGCGCACCTCCCGCCGAATAACTGCAGTAAAATTGATTAATCCGTGCTATTATACTTACGAGTATAGTGGCAATTGCCGTACATACGTTTTTTCTGCATTTCAATCATTCAATCATTTGTATTTTGCATAAAAGGGGCTCCAAATGGGTACAGAACACTAACTGAGAACGGATTAATATTTTGTACTGGAAAAGTAAGTAGCAGGCTTTTTGAAATCACAAATACATACTTTGATATGGTTGTTCAGCCGTGTAATTGGTGCAAAGTTACATATTGTACATTCGTTCTGCTCTGTATTCTAGTTTTATAATTTCACAAATTGGATAAATTTGGCATAGTTAGTTTTAATCTTATTTTTAACAAGCTGCGCCTCGCGATGTTGTTGTACCTTATCAACAACAGGCGCAGGTAACACCGGGTGATGAGCGAGTGGTCCATTCAAGATAATAGTGTGTGTCAATTTTAACCAATTACTGTATTGTTTCAGAAAAATAAATATTGTTGATTCTATGTTCGAAATGCTGGAAAAGTATAGCAACAATTTAGAGGAGCTGATCAGGGAACGAACTGAGCAGCTCGACATGGAGAAGAAGAAGACTGAGCAACTGCTGAACAGAATGCTACCGAGGTGCTTAGCCTCCATAACAATGTTTTGATTTTAATGTTGTCGCATACATTATGTCATTGCGCATGTCATCGAAATAAATTTAAGCGAAAGAACTTTTATGTTTAACGCGCAGCACCCTCTCCCAAGCAATTGTATTTGAGTACTACCTGAGCTCAGCAGTTGTCGTTGTACACACTACAACGACCGCGGGAAGCGCCACGGGGTGAAGCTATTCTAAAATAAAAATCTTCATCGTATATACTTGCATAATCATTTAATGAAAAGCTATTAAATTGTAATAAGAAACAGACACTTTAATTTTATTTATTATATTTAAATAAATGTTGCAACAGTAAATAGTCTAGTTCATAATAACAACTTTTTAAATTTATATGTTTACTTATTTACTTAATTACACGTTTACAGTCAGAAAAATCACACGATTAAGATCCGACTCGAAGGACCATGGACTTGGTGGACTTATTTTTTTGGTATTCACTTACTCAATTAAAGTAACAATAATTTACAAAGGTCCGACCTTCCACGGTGATTAAACAAGGAAGAATCTCTTATGTTCTTGACGCTCTTATGATGTCGCAACGGTCCGACCCCGGGCCATACCCCCGCTCACCCCACTACACAGT
Source organism: Hyphantria cunea (assembly GCA_003709505.1). NCBI lineage: Eukaryota > Metazoa > Arthropoda > Insecta > Lepidoptera > Erebidae > Hyphantria > Hyphantria cunea. Next base: position 16,059 of record PKRV01001919.1, on the reverse strand, counting down.
AGCAGCAGTAATGACGTGAAACAAACTGTGTCCAGGTCCGTGGCGGAACGATTACTGCTGGGGTCACGAGTGGAGCCCGAAGAGTTTGCGGAGGTGTCCATCTACTTTAGTGACATCGTCGGCTTCACGGCCCTGGCCGCGCGCTCCACGCCCGTGCAGGTGGTAGACCTGCTCAACGACCTCTACACTACGTTCGACGCCGCCATCGAGCAGTACCGCGTGTACAAGGTCGAGACCATCGGCGACGCTTACATGGTGGTAGGGGGCCTGCCCGTCCGCACGCGAGACCACGCGCAGAGTATCGCAACTATGGCCTTGCACCTCCTGCACCTAGCAGGACGTTTTCGCATCCGCCACCTACCCGATACTCCGCTCCACCTGCGCATCGGTCTTCATTCCGGGCCCTGCTGTGCTGCCGTCGTCGGGCTCACTATGCCCCGTTACTGTCTCTTCGGTGATACTGTGAATACTGCTTCGCGAATGGAGTCTACCGGTGAGCTTAGCGCTGCGATTGTGTACGATCGATACGAATAGGATCGCTGATGCCATATGTGCGCAGGGGCGGCGTGGCGTATACAAGTGTCGGCGACGACCGCCGAGCATCTCAGCGCGGCTGGCGGGTACCGATTACGCTCCCGGGGCTTAACGCAGATCAAGGGCAAAGGCGCTATGCACACCTACTGGCTGCTAGGAAAGGACGGATTCGACAAGCCGCTCCCGACGCCGCCAGCTTTAGAGTTAGTATCATTGGCATTTAGCGTTTAGACTTCGCTACGGTCGCTTCACGGGCATCATTTTTCAGATCCGAAGAAGTTCTGTTCGAAACGGACGGTGAGAACGAAAGCGACACTTTATCCGCACCCACATCGACACCGGTGAGAAATTCCTCTAGCGTCGAGCGTCGAAGTACCGATCCGACGACGACACCGGACAGAAAAGGTGCGATTTAAAAATATGTTTAATATTTTCGAATGAATTCATATCGAAAACCAAATCGGATAATCTTTAAAATCTTTCCAGCAGCGTGGCAACGATCGGGCGCTGTGTCGGCTGACAGCAGTCCCCCGCGAGCCCCCCGTACCCAGCACGTGCCGGCCGGCCTCGACCAAAGCGCGCAATACTCCCGTTACAGGTTAGTTCAAACCAACGACCATCCTGAGTTACAATCGTGGAATTCGTTTTGGACCGTGGGACTCGCCCCATTCGGTGTCTCGAAATCGATTCTGCAGCGAGGTCTCGAAGATCGACAGCACACTCGTGCCTCTAGCGTTGCGAGTGATTAGGTAGATCCTCCTCCCTGCTGCGTCCTATCCGTACGTTGTTGTATGTGTGGTTCGCGCGATTTACCATGGACATCACGCAAACTAAATAATAATAATAAACAAAAAGTTTATTTTCTCTTTCACAAAGGTTCTTCAACCTTAATATTTATAATAATATGTGTTTTTTAATACCTTTGTGGGAGACGCCGTCTGATATTGCTTTATAATGAACTTAAATGTTTTTGGGACCCAAAAGTTGTTAATTATACCAATAGAGGCGTAATAAACGATGCTTAACGTCAGATTTCTCGCGAAATGCGACACATTATCATCATCATCATAAACCCTAATCTTTTCTGAACTTTATTTGGGGTCGGTTCAATGAGTTTTCTTCCTCCATTCTCCTCTATCACGGGTCAGTTCATTGTTAACTCCGTTCCTGGCCATATCTTCTTTTACTCATTCCATCAACTTTTTCTTTGGTCGTCCTCTACTCTTATATCCGTCAACTTCCATACTTAAAACTTAACTACATTTTGCTCATCTCTACGCATCACATGTCCATACCAGGTTACTATGTTGCTTCTCAACTCTTCATCTACTGGTACTACTTTCAGGCTTCCTCTGATGTAGCCATTCTCCACCTTATCCATTCTAGTTACACCACACATGCATCTCAACATTCGCATTTCAGCTACATACATCTGTTTTCTTTATTGGCCAACACTCAGATCCACGCAATTTGCCAAAACCACTGTTTTGTAATAGGGAATGTAGTTTCGCGAAATGCGAAACAAAAGTAAAAAACAACTCTGCGTAAAGATGACTTGGGAGTCATCTTTACGCAGAGTTGTTTTTTACTTTTCAAAAATCATAAAAACGAAAAAAAAAAAATCATAAAAACGAAAACAAAAATCGCTTAGGATCTGGGGATCCTAAGCGATTTTTGTTTTCGTTTTTATGATTTTTTGCGCAAACACTTCAGCAAAATAAAGGCTGTTGTCGCCACGGTAAGTCGACGCTCGCCTATGGATCGCTTGGTGCGTAATTCAGGACCGCAGTTTCAACAAACTGAATCGGCCTAGTACGATCTACTCTCCACTTATCGTGATCTTGTATCGAGGATTGCGGGATCGCCGATCGATTGTGAATCATCTGATTAGAAACGATTTCGGTTTCCAGATGTTTGGGCAACGGGCGGCGGCCGCTACGGCGTCAGTGGTCGCTGGAGCGCGGCGAGGCGCTGGCAGCGGCGGCAGCGGGCGCGGAGAGTGCATCGGCGCCCCCCTCGCCGCCGGAGCCGTTGGCGCTGCTGGGGGGCGCGGGGGGTGCGGGAGGCGCCGGGTGCACGGGGGGCGCGGGGAGCGGGGCGAGGGCCGCCCGCTACCGCATGCGCCCGGAGCCCGCTCCACGTTAGGCGCGCTCCGCTCGAGGCGTCGCACGATCGACAATAATTTTCTTAGAATTATTTTAGAGCAATCTTCTTCCCGATCGTTTTCGTACGAAGCGTAAAGTCGACGCGGTCGGAGATGTCGCTCGTGATTATACTTTTTATGAGAGCACTTACGATTCGAGTTGTGATTTATCCCGGGTGATCGATGTATTTTTGAGAATTTTCGAGTACCTAAATTAAAATACTCTTCTAGTCTTCAGTCGTAGTTTCATTGGATCCGCTCGTTACCGGCCGAGCGGTCCGGACGCACTCTGTCAATACCCAATAATTCGCGTTAAAGACCATAATAGTTAAGTTAATGAGACCATAATGTTGGAAAAAACATTTCCTATAGAGTAAACAAAAAAAAGCCATGGGGCGAGAATCGACAAAGTTCTCAGAAGGCGGTTTGAACTATCACATCGGAAATGACAAAAAATCCTTGTAAAAGTTTGAATGTAATCTAAATGTAAGAAGAGCAAGGGCCGGGCGATACTGTGGATATCGCAGACATTCCAGTTGCAGCTCCTCTAGTTTAGCGCCCGTCTATTGTATAGTGTGTGGTCTAGTCTTGTCCTGAAGCAGCAGTGGCCTAAAGCGATTGACCTGCCTCGGTTGTTTAGCGGCTAGTCCTTCTATCATGGTCGCAGTTGCTGATAATAGATATCTACTGTAATCTTTTGACCAGACTTTAGAATGCACGATATCGGCACTAGTTCATCAAACATTCACATTTAGCTTTTTTGAGTTAATTCTCGCTTGGGTCCGCATTTGGCTAGTTCTCCATGGTTCAACCATTGCGACAAGCGCTCCCGATTTTAGCACAGGATCCACTTTTCATCACAGGTAATGACCGATTTAAAATCCCTTTATTATTGTGCCGATTAAGCAATGTAACGCACCAGTCGACACGTGCTTGCAGGTTCGCTTCACGCAATTCATGAGGTAGCCGCCAGGCAGACTCTCAGTACAGCGAAGCAAACAGTGCACTCAGTGACTTGTTCAATAGCTTTTGAGTTTCCCAAAGCATCCGAAACTATTTTTCTTTACACCTTTTACCAAATGGTGAATATGTGTGTGAATTTGGTGTGTGTGTGTGTATGTGTGCGTTTGTGTCTACGGCTGCTGGATTTGATATTGTCATCGTTGTCTTCACTAACAGAAGTTTAAATTCAATAATTTAATGTATTGTTTTTTATTCTGTATACTTCGATATTATTACCATTGATAAAATATTATTATAGCTAATTTAAAAAATCTATTGTACAATATGACTAGTACGTGTTTTATAATTACCCTACAACTCAATTGTTGTCCAAGAACCGCGCTACCATTTATAAAACACCTAGTACTAATGTAGATACAACACTGGACTCTATTTTAATAACACATCTCAGATATATGTATATATATCTTCTTCCTAAACTGAAACAATTTGAAGTGATGCCGTTCGCACGATAGAGAAGTCTATGATTTTCTTAACCGCACTTAAAGCGAGTTATAACAAATCTTTTGTACCTGGTTGCGCACTAAACGTGTTAAAATTTATTTTATTTGTATTTAAGCACATATTTGTATGATGTTCATCATCACATTCCTATCTTTTCAAATTGTAGGTAAATAAGAAAAGTTAAAGATGTTTTTTGAATAAATTGATTTCAGGTCGCTTGAAATTAAAACTGAGAGTAATTTAAACAGTATATTTAATAAACAAAATAGCCAGCAGAGTAATTGAAGAGGGGCAAGTCATCAGTTGAATAATACATTTGGTAAACGAACGGGCCACATGTTCCTCCAACACAAAGGGAGGATCCTCCGACCAGGCGAGGTGATCATGACTGGCGGACCACTGCCCAACGGTTGATGTTGGAGAGTTGTATGTATGTTAATCGGCGCGAGAACTTCTATTGCGCGATGTAGGATTGGTAGCTTCTTAGTTTCCTTCGTTACTCCGTAGTTCAGTGTATCTTCGGTAGATGGCGCAGTAGTAAGTATATTTCTATTGCGATTGTATGTGGAAGTCGCCACAACTGTATACTCGGATTAAATGCTCGATCTGCACTAATGATATTCCTGCTGACGATCTTTCTCCTGTCGATACGTCTACTGAGGCATTCTTTTATTATTTAAGAGCATAAAGAACAATTTATCAGCTTCGTTCGAACAAAAATTAAATAATAATTTAATACAGTCCTTCGTTAGTCGTTAAGGGTTTTCTTCAAATAGCTAATGCAAATTTTCTTCGCTCAAACTGAACCTGCTGACATTCAGATTAATTAATAAATATCAATAAGGAATAAGCTCTGATATGGAGAAATTATGTGAAACGCAACGCTACCTCAGATATTATTTTATTTCCGTTTTGATTTAATGCTCTTTGTTAGTATTGTTTGAAGTCGGTTTAACTTTATTTTTAAAAAGGTTTATCTTATAAATTATGGACTGACAGAGGCAAAAAGACCCAAAAACTTAAAAATGATAAAACTACTTGTGCATACTGTATACTTGTTCTCTACTCATATTAATTTGAGCTTCGGTTTGGCGACCGTTCTTAATACATCGTCGTAAGCAAATCGTCGGTCCCGAGTACTAAACGAGCTTTTTTGGCAATCGTTACATATAATTGAAAGTTCCAAGTTAGAACCTTAAAAAGTCAGATACTTGTATATCGCCTAGTAGGTACAAATACCAGGTACAACCCAAAGGTTGCGTAGGTCTCATGACAGTCACCGCCGAGAATAAGGCGCGCCTCTGGCGGCCTCAGAGGGTATTGGCGGTCAGAGACATACGCGGATACCGCACGGTGTCGACCGAGGCGGCATCCGCCTTGGTCGGTACACCCCCGTGGGATTTGGAGAAAGATAGAAATTGGAGAAAGAGAGAAAGAAAGAAAAAAGCCAAGTAGTAAGCCAAGACCCACCTTGGTTTCCTTCGTAAATGAATGGAAAAAGAATGAAGTAATAACATTAAAGAAAAACTTTAAAGAAGTATACGTCACGGAAGATTATACTAAAGCTGTCCTAGAGAAAAGAAAAATGCTGCTGCCACAACTGATAGAGGAGAGAAATAAAGGAAACCTTGCATATCTTAAGTATAACAAATTAGTAATAAAAGAGAAAAGCGAAATAAACAATGACAATAGACAAAAAAGGAAAACATCAACATCTCCTGAAACCAATAAGCAACCAAGAAAACCACCAACCTTAATGCTGCCAAACCATAAAATACTGATTGCTAATGATTTGATGAGGACTAAACGCAATTCTCTACTTTCTAACACAACGGGACAATAGCAACTAAATGTCGGTAAACGGAAAACACAACAATCATTACTTAAAAGCAACAAAGTAGAAACAAATCACAACACTCTCCCAAACCGACTGGTCCTCGAGGGGGAAAATGACCACGACCCTCTAAAGATTAAAAATAGTGACAACAGACACAAAGAAAAGAAAACAAATGGTATTTATATAGCAACTATTAACTGTCGATCTTTTAGAACCCCCGAAAATCTCCAAGAATTAGAACTAGCATTAGAAGAAATAAAATGGGATATTATAGGGATAAGTGAAATGAGAAGATTTGGGGAACAACTTGAAGATCGTGGAAATTATATACTACAGTATAAAGGAGAGACGCCAGGGCTTTACGGAGTCGGATTCATGGTCAAAAAGAATTTAGTAAACAACATAAGAGAAATAAGAGGAATTTCAGAACGCATTGCAATTCTTAACATAAAAAATGAAATGGTCCATTATCCAGGCGTATTCGCCAACAGAATCTGACAAAAAAGAAGACCTAATAAAAACTGATAAATTCTATGAAGAACTCCAGAACATTATTGAGACGACACATAAAATTTGATAGTGATGGATGACTTCAATGGCTAAATCGGAACACAAAATAATGGTGAAGAATATACTATTGGAGGCCACGGTTTTGGCATTAGAAGCAAGAATGGTACAAGGTTGGTAAACTTTTCGCTAGAAAACAGATTAAGTATTCTTAACAGCTTTTATAAAAAGAAAATAACAAATAAATGGACATGGATTTCACCTAACGGTCTTCATAATAGTGAAATAGATTTTATTATGTCCAATAATAGAAAATCTTTTAGAGATGTGTCGGTTATACATAATTTAAATTTTAACACAGACCATAGAATGGTACGAGCAATAATGTTAGGAACACGCCCCAAGAAATCGAGACAATTTCATAATAAATATGCAGCTGTTCAATACACTGGTGACACAAAATTACTGCTTAAAAATCTTCAAAGAACATTTACCAACACAACAAAAATATATCAAATAAATACAACAACTAAAAATTGTAACTAGAAAAACATATACAAACAGCTAGAAAAAAACCTCATTTAAAAGCAAAGAACTGTTACAGAAACGTAAAGAGTTACTACAAGGTAGGAAAACAACAGAAAACCGTGAAAAAGTTTCAGAAATAAGTAATTGATTAATGAACAACTACGGAAAGAAAGAAAAACAAAACGAACTATTACTATGAAAAAGTATATAGAAAAAACAGGAGGAGTAAAAAAGGCACTAAAAGAACTAAACACCAAAAAGGATTGGATACCAAACATGAAAAAGAAAGACGGTAAAAGTACAGGGAAGAGAGTGAAGATACTAAAAACTGCTACACATTTTTGCCGAAATTTATACCAAAGCTAAAAGATGGGACAAGCTGTAAAAGAATATAATACAACAACTGATGAAGAGGAAGTACCTGAAATACTAAAAGAAGAAACTATACAAGCAATTAACACGCGAAAGAACGATAAAGCTCCGATCTTATTACAAATGAACTACTGAAATCAGATGAAAAGATCAGATCTTATTACAAATGAACTACTGAAATAAACATCACCAGTGATTGCTTTGAAGCTTACTGACATTCAACGAAATTATCATAACGGAAAAGATGCCCGAGGATTGGACAAAATCGATCATTATACTCATCATCAGCCTATCGCAGTCCACTGCTGGACATAGGCCTCTCCAATTTCATGCCACTTAGTTCGATCTATGGCTTCTCGCATCCAGCTCCTGCCAGCCGTCTTGCGCAAATCATCGCTCCACCTGGCTTGTGGACGTCCTACACTACGTTTGCCGAGACGCGGTCTCCACTCAAGAACTCGTTTACCCCAACTGTTATCGGTTCTTCGGCAAATGTGGCCAGCCCACTGCCACTTCAGCTTGCTAATCCTGTGGGCTACGTCGATGACCCTGGTTCTTTGTCGGATCACCTCGTTTCTAATGCGATCCCTTAGACAAACGCCGAGCATATACCTCTCCATTGCACGCTGAGCGACTTTAAACTTATGGACCAGTCGAACCGTAAGTGTCCACGTTTCGGCTCCGTAAGTCATTACGGGTAGGACGCACGCATTGAAGACTTTCGTCTTTAGGCACTGTGGGATCGATGATGAGAAGACCCGACGAAGTTTCCCAAACGCTGCCCAACCCAGCTGGATTCTTCTGTTCACCTCGTCCTCAAAGCTGTTTCTACCTAACTGCAAAGCCTGCCCGAGGTATACATATTTTTGAACAACTTCGAGAACGGCACCGTGTACCGCAACCGGTTCCGGTAGTACATGTTCATTGAACATGACCTTGGTCTTGTCGAAGTTCATCCGTAGGCCGATGCGCACAGACGAGTCAGCCAGGTCGTTCAGCATCTGTTGTAGGTCCTGCAACGTCTCTGCCATGATGACGATGTCATCTGCAAATCGCAAGTGAGAGATGTATTCGCCATTGATGTTGATACCGCGCCTTTTCCAGTGCAGCGTCTTAAACAGGTCCTCCATTGCATTAGTGAATAATTTCGGGGATATAACGTCCCCTTGCCTCACTCCTCGATGCAATGGTATGGGTCTTGTATGCTGATCCTGTACTTGGACGGACATAGTAGCGGCTTTGTAGAGACATCTCAACACTCGGACGTACCGCCAATCTACTTGGCAACGCTGCAGGGACTCCAGAACAGACCAGATCTCAATCGAGTCAAAGGCCTTTTCATAGTCCACAAATGCTAGACACAGGGGCTGATTATACTCTTCGGTCTTCTGTATTATCTGCCGCACTGTGTGGATGTGGTCTATGGTGCCATATCCGCTCCGAAACCCAGCCTGCTCCGGTGGCTGGTATTCGTCGAGTCTTCGCGCAAGACGGTTCGTGATGACTCTTGAAAACAGCTTATAGACGTGGCTCAAGAGGGAAATGGGCCGATAGTTCCTCAACATGGTTTTATTTCCCTTTTTGAAGAACAGGACGACCACACTCCTACTCCACGCCTCTGGAGTCCTCCCTTCGAACAGGACAGCGTTGAAAAGCTTTTGGAGCGCCTTTAATACGGGTTTACCTCCAGCCTTTAACAGCTCTGTAGTAACGCCATCCTCTCCAGGGGCTTTTCCATTTTTCAGCTGTCTAAGAGCCATCTCGATTTCGTCAATGCTGACTTCTGGCAGATCTTCGGTGAAGTGGCGTGTTAATTTGGCTCGAGGGTCCTCATTTTCGGGATCAGGTCGAGATGCATGCGAAGCGTACAAATCGCCATAGAAGCTTTCTACTTCCGAAAGGACAGCCAGCTTGGAAGCAACGACTTCTCCGCTTACTGTGGTCAGCTTCGTCAAATGGCTTCTTCCAAGAGATTTCACAAACACTTTTGACCCCCGATTCTGCTCGATTGCTCTTTCAATCAAAAGAGTGTTGGAGCATCGGAGGTCGTGTCGTACACGCTTACTAATCTCTCGGTTTAGAGTCCGTTTTGCCGATGAAGTGACTGGCGGGTTCTCACGTCTTTCCTTCATTAACCCTAGTGTCCTCTCTGAAAGCTTCGACTTCGTGTCTGTACGCTGCATTTGACAAAATCTCGTACCTTCACTCCTGAGGATTCGAACCACATTTTCAAGGTTCTGGTTTACGTCTCTTGTGGTTTCCATGGCAACAAATCGGTTTTCCAGATTTGACTGGAATTTTTCAGATCCCATCTCGACTTGGAGCAGAGTTGGTCGGAGCCTGGACTTCATCATGCGGACACGTTCAGCCTTGAAGTTGATATTCAGAGAACCTCGGACTAGTCGGTGATCGCTACCGGTGTTAAACCTATTGAGCACTGAGACGTCTCTGAATATGTGCCTCCTGTCCGTTATGATGAAATCGATCTCATTTTTTGTCATAGCGTCCGGGCTTTTCCACGTCCACTTTCTTTGGGGCCGCTTCTCGAAAAATGAGTTCATCAAAAACAGCCCCTCCCGCTCGAGAAAGTTGATGAGCATTTGCCCCCTATGATTCCTGTTTCCAAATCCATGGGATCCTATTACCGATTCGCCGCAAGTTTGTACTCCCACTTTGGCGTTGAAGTCACCCATAACAACGTTGTAGTGGGTTTTAGTAGTGGAGTGGAGGGCCCTCGATATGTCATCGAACATATCCTCCACCTCATCGTCTGAGTGAGCCGAGGTCGGTGCGTACACTTGTATTACCTTGAGGCTATACCTCTCGGTAAGCTTGACAATGAGGTACGCTACCCTGTTCGACACACTGGAAATTTCCACAACGTTGCCAGAAAGCGACTTGTTTACCAGAAACCCCACGCCACCTTGGGATCGTTGGTCTCCCTCGCGGAAGTACATCAGGTGACCTGAGTCCAGGATTATGGTATCCTCCCCCTCTCTTCGGACTTCACATAACCCTAAGATATGCCACCTAATCTTCCCAAGTTCCTCCTCAAGTTGTACCAGATGCGAGTCTAGCCGTAACGTGCGGCCGTTGTACGTTGCCAGGGTCAGTCTTTTGTGGTGGCCTCCCATAACCCGGTGATTCTTAGCACCCCCTGTCCCGCCGTAACCGTGGTCGCCACCATGACCAGGAATAGCGGGACTACCGGGAACTGGGGGCTCATTATACTATTGCATAAAAAAGGCGATAAAGGAGATAAATCAAATTACAGGCCCATCAGCTTAATGTCTAATGTCTAGAAAGGGTCTTAGGTAGGGCTACGGTGAGGGGGGAAGACGAGATGCTGACAGAGAATGGGGTCCGCCTAGACGCAAAGGGCTCGGTAGAGCTCCTCGCACGAACCTTCTACTCGAGGGATCGTGAGGAGGAAGACGAGGCAGAACATCGCCGTATCCGAGAGGCCATGAGGAAAGAGGACGAAGAAGAGGGTCATCATGAGGATGACCCACCTTTCACAACGGGCGAATTAACGGACGCAATACAGCGCCAATTCCAAGAAGGCTCCCGGAGCGGATGGCTACACAGCCGATGTCTGTGCCCATGCCATAGGGGCCGACCCCACACTCTTTCTGGAGCTAGTCAACCAGTGCCTCCGCCGCGGTTACTTTCCTAAGATATGGAAGGAAGCCGTGGTGGTGGCGCTGAGGAAACCAGGTAGGGACTCGTACGCCGTCCCCAAATCGTACAGACCGATTGGGCTATTGCCTGTCTTGGGGAAGGTATACGGGAGGATGCTGGTCGCTCGCCTTAAGTTCTATTTACTCCCGAGGATGAGTACTCGCCAATATGGATTCATGCCCCAAGGGAGCACCGAAGACGCCCTCTATGACCTAATGGGGCATATAAGGGCTAAACTTAATAGAAAGAGAATGGTCGTTATGGTGTCCTTGGACATAGAAGGCGCCTTCGACAGCGCCTGGTGGCCTGCTATCAGGCTGCGATTGGCCGAGGAAAAGTGTCCGGGAAGCTTGAGGCGAGTCATTGGCAGTTACTTCAGCAACAGAGGAGTGTGATCGAACCACGGAAAAAGGATGCGTTCAAGGATCGATAGGTGGAACCCTTCTCTGGAACACTCTACTGGATCCCTTGCTGCACCAACTGAAGGATGCGGCGTTCTATGCGCAGGCATTTGCGGACGACGTGGTTTTGGTGTTTGATGGGGATACGGCTCTAGAGGTTGAGAGAGCATGTGCGGGCGTGGGGCGTAGGACTTAATCTGAATTTCGTACCGCACAAAACCTGTGCGATGGTAATTACGCGAAAGCTGAAGTACGACCTGCCGCGCCTTAGCATGGGAGGGATAGACATTGGGCTGTCCAAGGACATCAAAATCCTGGGGCTTACCATAGACCATAAACTAACATTCTACACACACATAACAAACACATGCAGAAAGGCGATCGGCATCTACCAGAAGCTGGCACGGATGGCCCGGATCGGCTGGGGGTTACACCTCGAGGTGATCCGTACCATCTACGTCGCTGCGGTGTCACCATCTTATACGGTGCCAGCAGTTGGTACGCGGCGGCAAACGGGCTTGGTGTCCGAAAACAACTGAACGTGGTACAGCGCGGATTCACCCAAAAATTATGTAAGAGCTACCGGACGGTCTCCCTGCACTCAGCACTGATCTTGGCTGAAATGCTCCCTCTGGACCTCAGGATACGCGAGGTGGCCCTCTCTTGGTCTCGTATAACGATACGAGGCCAAGAGAGGGGTGTGCCAGCCATGGTTGGGGTACAGGGAGATCGAACGAATGGCTCCAGCCTTAGAGGCACCTCACCCTGCAGAGCAGGGTGTCCTCAAATTCATAAGTCTGGCAGACGAGGAACATTTACAGCGCACCAATAACACCGAGGTGCGCATCTTCAGGGACGGGAGCAAGATTGAGGGTCGGGTCGGCGCATCGTTATCCATTTGGCATAACGGAACCGAAATCAGGGCCCTTAAACTTGCTCTATCGCCTCATTGTACCATCTATCAGGTAGAGCTTCTTACGCTAAACAGAGCGACCAACGAGATCCTCAGGCGAGGCGAGACCACGTTCGGTATCTTCAGCGATAGCAGAGCCGCCCTCCAAACGGTCACCAATTGCGATGCCCTACATCCCCTTGCAGTGGAGGCCAGAGTCGCCATTCGAAAAGGCATGACCCAGGGTAAGGAAATATCCTTATTCTGGGTCAAGGCCCACGCAGGGTTGATTGGCAACGAGCGAGCAGACCAGCTCGCCAAGGAAGCTGCTCTGCGATTGAAGAAAGCACCGGACTACGATCTGTGCCCTGTGTCGTTCGTGAAGCGAGGACTTCGACAGGCCTCGCTTGACGAATGGAACAGGAGGTACAGAGAGGGTGAGACCGCCTCCGTTACCAAGCTCTTTTTCCCCTGCGTGCTTGCTGTATATGGCAAAGTTCGCAAGTTAGAGATCGCCGGCGCTACTACCCAGCTGTTCACGGGACATGGCGGGTTCTCCGAATACTTGACGCGATTCAAGTGTAAGGAGAACCCATCATGCATTTGTGATCCAAATGCCTATGAGACTGTCCCCCACCTTATAGTAGAGTGCCCGAAATGATATTGAAAATGATACTGAAGTGACAATAGCAAACCTAAGCAAAATAATAAGTGGTGAACATAGATATACATTTTTAGAATACTGTACAAAGATAATAAAGTCGGTCAATATTAGAAATAAGGCAAATGAAGGAACTGATGCAAGGTAATATGATATTATTGTTGTGAATCATCCTAATATATAGTTATATAATAGTCAGTAAGTGTATAGTATTTTATTGTAAATTTAAAAATATCATATAATTTAATAACCTAGCTCTAAATTGTTTTGAAAGTAAGCACTAAGCAAGATTGTAAAAGCATACTCACAACTCTGAAATAACAACAATACATATATATATATATATAAAGAAAAAAATAAAGTATATAATATGTGCATTCTGCCATGCTTGCTATACGGATGTCAAACCTGGGCACTAACAGAACAACTGGCAAACAAAATAAAAGTTTGTCAAAACGCAATTGAAAGAAGTACAATAGGTGTTAAAAGAAAAGACCGAGAAAAATTAGGAAACATTAAAAGTAGAACTAAATTCAAGAATGCATACATAACTTATAAACAACTAAAGTGGAGATGGACTGGACATATGATAAGAGAAAGGAAGAAAAAATGGACAAGACTAATAACAGAATGGTACCCACTAGACTGCAAAAGAAACAGAGGAAGACAAGCTAAGAGATGGGAAGATGATATCAGGAAAATTGCGGGTCCAACATGGACTTGAATGGCTAGGGATAGATGTGGACGGCGATCTTTAGAGGAGGCCTTTGTCGGAAGACAAGTTGAGGAGTAACTACCGTTTGCCAAATAATAACAAAACACAACATAGTTAAACATGAATAATAATAAATAATAAAACAGTTTATATAGTACATTAGTTCGTAAATTTTGATAATAGTAATAAGTTTTTAGGCATACATACAAAAATAAGATCAACAATAAAGGCTTTTTATTTTTATTTTATTTTATTTATATTTTTTATTTATATTTTTATCGTCTTTTACGTTTCTATTTACCCCCAGATCGCCTATAAAAGCAAGGCGCTGGGGATATTTGGGTCTTATTGCTTCTCTGCTCTCGGACTGGAAGGATGTGCGAATCATTGGCTAGTCGGAAGTTACATAAGCCATTTGAGGGTAGTGATTTGCTAAAGTGATTAAGTGATTAAATAATTGTGTAACATTTTGTTCAGTGCATTTTAAGTTGTGAACTGTAAGTAATTTTGTTGATGGTTGTTTCAATTTGAATTATGAAATAAAAATCGTTTCCTTGTTACGAATTTGTGTTTTTTAGTAATTCCACTTCTGAATCTTACAATATATATATATAAGATATATTATTTAGGATTTTAAAAAATAAACCACAAATTGTTTCTCTGAAAAATACAAAGAAACGACATTTAAAGTTCACTAATATCGATCCCTCAATTATATCCTTTCGTTTATCTTTCTACCAGTTTTTATAACGGAAATTACAGAAATAAATGTCAACATCATCCGCCATTAAATCACAAGTCATTCCGCTCTATAATTCATCGAGATACACTTACGCTTATTCAATTACTTACTCCGTATAACAACAAAATCCGTTTAATTTACGCTCGCAGGTTCTTATACAGACAGGCTCCGCCCATTGTAGTCCCCACTTGTAAGGAAATACGTCATTCTTCTTATATGATATAATGATATGGCATTTCATTAATCCGAATTTGCCGCGCTTTGCGCGTTTATTAGTTGCTGTGGCACTTAGAGCGGTAGTATGTTTAAATGGTAGGGATTTGAGTGTAAGTAGATATGTTTCATTGGTAAACATATTTGTTACTTTATTGTTTGTATCATTGGTTGTTTTTTGTATGTAGGTACTGCCACTAGTCACAAATGAAATGCAGAAATTGTAGTGAAACTAATTCATAACTAGGTGACCCATATTACACGGTGGGCGGCTATACCTAGAAAGACATTAAGCAACATGGCCTTGGTTGGCGGTATGTCTAAGTGTCCATTATTAATTTGTAAATAGTTTGAGTTGAGTGTCGATGGATGGCGTGGTCAGTATTTTCTGAATCGCGCTTACATTTGTATCCGAGACGGATATTAAAACTTATCGAACATTTACACGTGGACGATTCCACACCTAATAAACATTAAGTACAGTGTTGTAGTGTTTTATTGCCGATCACACCTGGCAGACCCTTGGAATTGTATACAGTAATTGATAAGGGGCGCATATTTGAAGCTAACGAGTTCGTGCCCCGGATAAAAGAATAAGGTGGTTTGCTAATGCAAATCTATATATATATACAAGCCGAACGATACGTCCAAACGGTCCTCAATATGTTACGGATTGAAGAAAATCACAAAAAACGGCCGTGGTCAAGTAAATTATGGAATTTGCAGTTAGTACTAAACGTGACTAAGCAAAAAATTACACAAGATTTACCCCTCAATCTACATGTTGGAACTGATGGTACAACATCAGTCATATGCTCAACTGTGCAAGAGATAGCAGTTGAAAACTCAACTTCAAACTGGGAGATACACCGCGAGATCTTCAAGAGCAGAACTCGTCAACTAATGGAGGAGAACAAGAGAAGCGCGTTAACCAACACAGACAGGTGCCGCGTCAATTAAACAACAATAGTAGGTAAGAGTTAGGTTGGGTCAGAGTTAGGTTAGGTCAGTGTTAGGTTTGGAGGAGCGTACCGTCGTGTACAAGGATCGAGATGGCGCCTTGAGACGGCGACCTATGTCGTGCGGCGTTCCACAGGGGTCTGTCCTAGGACCACTCCTGTGGAACGTGGGGTACGACTGGGTCCTTCGCGAGCGTCTCCCCTCCGGGCTGGGCGTAATTTGATACGCAGATGACACATTAGTCACAGCCCGGGGGGCGAACTTTCAGGAGGCGGCGTGCCTGGCCACCAGGGGAGTGTCTCTGGTGGTCGGGCGCATCGAGGCGCTGGGCTAGCGGGTGGCCCTGGCCAAGACGGAGGCCCTGCTCTTCCACGGGCCCCGTCGCGGGCCGCCCCCTGGCGCCTCC
>PKRV01001918.1:452962-527240 GCA_003709505.1 Hyphantria cunea | reverse complement strand
AACAGGACGACCACACTTCTACTCCACGCCTCTGGAGTCCTCCCTTCGAACAGGACAGCGTTGAAAAGCTTTTGGAGCGCCTTTAATACGGGTTTATCTCCAGCTTTTAACAGCTCTGTAGTAACGCCATCCTCTCCAGGGGCTTTTCCATTTTTCAGCTGTCTAAGAGCCATCTCGATTATGTCAATACTGACTTCTGGCAGATCTTCGGTGAAGTGGCGTGTTAATGTGGCTCGAAGGTCCTCATTTTCAGGATCAGGTCGAGATGCATGCGAAGCGTACAAATCGCCATAGAAGCTTTCTACTAGTCTATACAATTTAAAGTAAATATGACAAACAATCTATAATATCCGATGTTCTTATCTATAATATCTTGCATATCAACTATTTTTCAGAAGTACCAAAACCGAAATTACCGCCGCCCATAGAACCCGCAACACCGCACAGTGGCGTCACAAGTACGTAGCCGGCCTTTGGGGGATGAGGAGGTGGGGAGGGGTTGGGCTATGGGACCCCGGTATCCTCACTCACAATCCGCGTGCGCGGTTTCATACTGTTTTTTTTGTCAGACCGTGGTATCACTCCTGTCGAGCCAGCCTATTTGTGCCGAAGCGTAGTTCTCATACGGTGTTTTTATTATTACTTGCTTTTGATAGTAAACGGCAGGCTGTGCGATGGCACACAGACCAACCGCATTTATCTCAAAACCATTTTTCTTTATTTCTCGTAAGACATAATGACATAGGCAACATAAATAAATCAATACATAATCAACCATCAATACGAAATGACTACAATCTAAAGATTTCAGATTAAATTGACGCAATTAACGATAAACGATTAAAAATTGAAATTTTATTAATGAATGAGAATTATTAATTAAAACCTTAGTTAATAGATTAGATTGATAGTAATAATTTTGATAACTTATCTTAATCTATAAAAAGGTAAGTATGAGTTTTATTATCTATGAGCTTTAGACCGCGGCTTCGCTAGCGCTGAAGTAAATATTTTCATCCCCTTATTTGACCTCTTCAAGTGTGGCATTTCCAAAATTCCTTTCTTAGTGCTTACTTACGTTATATAAAGACAAAATTTCAGGATTCTAGGCTCAACCGTTTGGGCTGTGTTCTCTGGGTTTAAATACTCTCACTCCTTAAATAGCCCGTCGTTTAAAGGCGTCCCAGTCGTGAATCTAAAATAGTTTTAAAAATACTTTCAAGAAGAGATTTTACTAGACATCTCTTGAAACAAGATTCACTAATCGGAAAACAAGTGAAATCGATCAAAGAACAGCTTATTTTAAATTCTCCTCTCAAGAATAGACTGACAGATGTGATCTCTGTTCACCTGAAACAAGCACAATACAGTCTCAAGTTATAATTTCTAAGGGCTTTTAAGGAAAATGAACGTATTTTATGGTCCGTATTTTGAAAGGTGTCTCAAGTATCTGTTGAGCTCTGACCAGCTGAAACTAGTTTTAAGTTCACGTCAAATCTCAAGCGTCGCTCTTTTGAGCTCTAATCAGCTGAAACTAGTCTCAGTAACTAATCACAACTCACAGACTGTTCTCAATTACGTTTGTTTTATTAAAATTATTGTTCTGTATCACGCATCAAATTATCATCATCATCATCATCATCAGCATATCGCAGTCCACTGCTGGACATAGGCCTCTCCAATTTCACGCCACTTAGTTCGATCTTTAGCTTCTCGCATCCAGCTCCTGCCAGCCGTCTTGCGCAAATCATCCCTCCACCTGGTCTATGGACGTCCTACACTACGTTTGCCGATCGCGACGCGGTCTCCACTCAAGAACTCGTTTACCCCAACGGTTATCGGTTCTTCGGCAAATGTGGCCAGCCCACTGCCACTTCAGTTTGCTAATACTGTGGGCTACGTCGATGACCCTGATTCTTTGTCGGATTACCTCGTTTCTGATGCGATCCCTTAGAGAAACGCCAAGCATAGCCCTCTCCATAGCACGCTGAGCATCAAATTATATTAAACAAAATATATTTTTCAAACATAAATTTGTATATTATTGATTATTAGTTTATATATAATAATACGGCCCTTAGTCAGTCACCTTCCTCTTTATATATATAGAGATTTAGTTTAATTGTAACTTTATTATCACTTACTAATCATAAGCTATTTTCAAATGTAATAACGCAGGTTATGAAATGATTAGCGTTTTATCTATGAAGCAGCTTTTAAGAAAGCATTAAACTACAAAAACTATTTGATCTACCTGTAATGTCTAATAACTGTAATAATATAACGAGCCTATAAAACGGCTTGAATTATTAACGAGAACCAGCTGACCCGGCAGACGTTGTTCAGTCATATTTAACAAATAAATGTCACCTGTCATTTAGGGATACAAAAAATTTTGATGTTGGCCGACTCTCACACCTACCCGATAAGCACTCAAAAATTTATAAAAATCGGTCCAGCCATTTCAGTGGAGTGTTTCAACCAACACCACGACTCGAGAATTTTATACAGGCATTAGATTTACGATGCAGCGCACTCAGTGAAAACTTTCAAACGGAATAATTTACAAAATGATTTATTTTCTTTTGCTCTATATAAGTAGAAGTAATTCATGTTTATAATCACTACAGCATTATCATTATCTCAGCCGATATATGTCCACAGCTGGACATAATCCACCCCAAAGGCCCTTCACATAACAGTTTTACATATAAATAAAAATCTTTTCTTTTAAAAAAAAGACAGTTACCGCATTAGGAAAATGCCTCCTGTGTAGCGGGGTACAGTACAAACATACCTGTAACAGATACAAAGATCATCCAGACTCAGGACAACAATTTGTGAATTATATAAAGTGTTGTCCCACGGGATTTGAACACACGAAACATGGCACAGTTGAAAGCGACATGGCACCACTTAAACCAATCGGCCAAGGTAGTCATATTCATGAATGCGTAAAAATTTCTAATAATGTTATTTTGGTTTATCTACCTTGTATACGTATTAGCTATTTACTACTACTATTATTACCTATTTAGTAAAAAGTGGTTATTTTTATGGTACAAACAGACACTCCAATTCAATTTATTTGTATAGATTAACGCCTGTGTTTTAATTTACAGCAATACCTAGGAATTCAATTAATTTTACATCAAAGGCGCCTTCGTTTGATAATGTTTTATTAACCTCGTAATTATTGATTCTAAGCACATTTAAATACCCGCCTCAAATCAGATGAGTTCTAAAAACGTAGGTATCTATTTCTGCGGCTATAGCATTAGGGCTTGAGTTAATTGCCAACCTATCTATATATCTATTTGTACATATGTGGAGGAACGGGTGACATGTCCTTCCAACACAAAGGGAGGATCCTCCGGCCAGGCGAGGTGATCATACCTGGTGGATCACAGCCCAACGGTTGATGTTAGGAAGTTGTATATATGTGTTAATCGGTGCGAAAACTTCTATTGCGTGATGCAGGTTTGGTAGATTCTTCGTACACTACGTTACTCCATCGTTCAGCGTATCTTCGGTAGATGGCGTTGTCATAGTTTTATGTTGCCGCGGTATGTGCAAAACGCCACACATACATGCTACAAATAAATAAATAAAATTGGAGCATCTGCTTGTAATATTAAAATAACCGCTGTTTACTAAATGCATATGTAATATTAGCTTAGGCAGGTATCCCATTCGGCCCAAGGGGCGGTGTTCTTGCATCGGATCCGTAGAACAACCGACACTACCTCCAATTCCTTAACGGGCGGAACATCAAACACGGTACAAAAACTAAATATTTTTTAACCAAGTTTTTGTCGGTTTGTTCCAGCTAACCTATGGAACGGCTGGACCGATTTTGACGGGACTTACACCGACAGATAGCTGATGATATAAGGAGTCACTTAGGCCTTTTTATACAAGCTTTGCCCCGCGGCATTACTCACGATTGTTGTTTTACCATCGTTACCGATTGGACCAATAGAAGCCGAACATAATCGAAAGAGTCGAAGCTCAAAAGAAATTGAGCATTTTAGACGCTACTTTTTGTAAAAAATATGTTTTATAACTAGCTGTGGCGTTACATGCGGTACAACAACAACCGTGGGTAACGCAGCCGGGTTAATCTAGTATAAAAAAGTAGCCTAAGTGCTGGCTTCGCCACCGTGGAGGCGCTCCAGCCGGTCATCCTCGAGTGGGCAGGGCGGCAGCACGGGACCCTTTCTTTCCGACTGACGCAGGTGCTTTCCGGGCACGATTTTTTTTCCGGGCTTTGGGAAGTACCTGCACTCGGCCGCGCGGAGGGAATTGAGTCCCGCCTGCCACCACTGCGACTGCAGTGAGGACTCGACCCAGCACACGCTGGCGGTGTGCCCCGCTTGGGCGCCGCAGCGTCGGGCCCTCACTGCAGTCATCGGAGGAGAAGGCACGGGAG
The DNA here is from genome assembly GCA_003709505.1 of Hyphantria cunea. Taxonomy (NCBI): domain Eukaryota; kingdom Metazoa; phylum Arthropoda; class Insecta; order Lepidoptera; family Erebidae; genus Hyphantria; species Hyphantria cunea. The sequence goes on along the minus strand of PKRV01001918.1, from coordinate 522,808 downwards.
GACGACCTCCACTCGGACCCGATCCGCCGCCGGCGAACCGGGCGGCGGAGGCGCGCCTACCAGCGCCTCATGCCGCCTTGAGTGTGGCCTCGGATGGGCGGGACGGGTTTTCCCCCATCCGNCCTCCACTCGGACCCGATCCGCCGCCGGCGAACCGGGCGGCGGAGGCGCGCCTACCAGCGCCTCATGCCGCCTTGAGTGTGGCCTCGGATGGGCGGGACGGGTTTTCCCCCATCCGCTTCACAGGCCAGCCGCGAGGGGGCGACGTTACGCGTGTGCCGTACGTCGCCTTAGTTGAGAGTTTTTACCATCAGACGGTGCCCGCTTCAGTGCGGGCAAGCGCTGGGAGGGGTCCGGATGGCGTAAGAAAGCGGTTCCCGGATCTCTCCCGTCTCAGGCGCAGAGTGGCACACCGTGTGGTTTTAGTCGGTCCGATTCCGACACACCACCCCGCCGCAAACCCCGGTGGGGTGAAGGCCCGAGGGGGTTTCCACAAGTAAAAAAAAAAGTATAAAAAGTAGCCTAAGTTACTTCTTATATTATCAGTTATCTGCCAGCGAAAATCTCGTCGAAATTGGTCCAGCCTGTCTAGAGATTAGCCAAAACAAACAGATAAAACTGTTAATGTACTGTGTATATATACATATCTATTTAATAAAAAGCAGTTATTTTAATATTAAAAACAGTCGTTTCAGTTTTATTTATTAGCTTAGATAACCATTCTCAAAAAGATAAATTATTAAAAATACCATATTTGTTTGATTTTCATCGCCAAACTCGGTGAAAAGCAATGAAAGATTACTTGACAAGGGTTTTCAGTGAGGCGCTGGTGACAATCTTGTCAAACCGGCAAATATGTGAAGAAGCATTATTCTCCGCCGACGACGGGACGTTAGAAGCATTACTGATATTTAAAAATTCTTTAAAAACAATACAACACATGTAATCAAAAAATACAAAACAACTTATTTATAAAATACTGACTAACACTTTTTTCATTATTATAGATTAATATCTATGAATAATGAACGCAACGATAAGTTACGTAAGTAAACATTTATTAAACCCTCACACTAGCAGCAGTTAGCTTCGCTGCTGATTAATATTCTTATGTATTTTAAAAAGATAATGGACATAAGAATGTGCTCATTAGTCAACTATTTGCCCTGATGTCCTCAGCAGTCACGTCATCAAAGACTACTTAACAAACCGGCCAGTCTAAATACAAAAAATAATTTTTTCGCAATTTTAATATAAAACAAAGCCTCCCAGTGTCTCCTATGGCCTTCAGTGGACTATTGCAGGCGGTTGATGACGATATTACTGATAATTGATAGATAATTAAAATTATTTTAATTTCTCTATCGACACGGTAGCATATCCTTTGTGAACACAGATTAAATCTTTAAAGTTAATTCGAAATATTTATCAGTATCTAATATTTCCAATAAATAATATAATTCGCGATAACGAATCCGATAAATAATTCTTAGAAGCCTTAAATTTGAATATTGATTAGTATCAATCATAAATAATACGAAATAAACGAATATTGATTACAGACACTAAATACCACGCAAAAGCTTGTATAAATTTAACAAGAATAACTGCATGTTGTTTAAAAATGTAAAAGAAACAAACCCAAAATTATTTGAAACATAATCACGTATTATGAGAATTTTTCTGGATTTTTCTAGTCTAGTCTAGTCTAGATTTACCTAAAGTCAAGCTCGTATGAATGACGCTATAACATCATATTCAAACAGACAAAATAGAACGTGAATGCTAATGGAAAAGGAAATCTTGGATCTTGGATGGATATTTAATTGGATCCATATCATAGTATATGTTAAAGATACTGGAACTACTACACTACTACAGCTTGAAAAGGCAGGTCTTAATAGGTATCTGTCCTAATTTGAGAAGCCAATACGTAAACTCTAGATAAAATCAGTGTTATTAACAAGTAATGTTGTTATCTTTTAGATATTAAAATCGGAAGCCAATTAATGTTTCATTAAATGAGTTCACGTAATCATTGGCTATCGTTATTTGTGTAGCGTAGGTATGCTGGACTGATAATGTTATCGCCGATCTAGTTGATATTCTGTGATAAGAGCCAGTACGCTTCACGTCGGTCGTAACTCAACATGTGTGAGTGGCTTACTTGAAAATGGTACGTATCTTTTGTAATTCTTATATGTTTATAAAAAAACAATGATTTGTTAAGAAAAACAACAGGATTTCGGTGTAAGTGCTTAGCGAAAAACAGTTTAATTACTTAATACAAAAAGTATGGTATATTTTTTGTCGTATTTTTCTACTATATCTTATCTTGTACACTTAGTGTTATCAGTAGGTTAAGTTTGGAAGTTTGTCTATAGGATAATCTCTTAAAATGTTCATCTTATTCTAGAAGATAATTCAGTAATTTAAAAAAATGTGTTAAAGGCAATATCTAACAGCGACTAAAAAGTGTTGATAACAAAAAAAAACACACTAATTTTATAAGAGGGACAAAGTTGAGCGTAACATTTTAGGATTAAATTAAAAACCTTAATAGATTTACGGTAACTTATAGTTTATTAAACATATTTTTTAAATTTCTCAAACTATTTTGTTTGTTAAACAAATGGTTTCAAATTTCTTACAGATACTTTTTAAATTTGCTTTAGTGATATTTGACAACATATATAGTTTTCTCAAGGTATTTTTTTATCTTTTATCGAGTTTGTAGCATCTATGACAGGGACATCTAATATTAACAATAAACTCAATAAGACAAAACAGCTTTCTAAATAAGCATCAATATGTGATCAAATCGAGAGGAATTATTTAATATGTATGTATTTCATAATAGCCGCACTTGGCCAGCGTGGGGATGTATGGCCTTAACCCTCTCCTGAGATGAGACAGTGGGACATTTGGGTGGTTGATGATTTCAAAAATATGGTTTTCTTAAACATATTTATCCTTAAAAAAACATTTCTGAGCAATAATATAATTTAATAATATAGCCTCTTTATTTCCATAGTGAATAAATATTTCTGATACATATGTTATAAATATAACGAAAAATAAATACTATTAATATTATAAACGTGAAAGTTTGTAAGTATGGATGGATGTTTGTTACTATTTCACGTAAACCCTACTAAATGGATTTTATGGAACTTTACAATAATACAGCTTATACATCAGAATAACACATAGGCTACAATTTATAAAGATACAATTCAGACAATATCTTTGTGCCGCGGGAAACACCGCGGGGCTCAGCTAATTTCGAATATTAATCAAACTTAGCCAAATGGATCCAGCCATTCTCAAGTGTCATGCAAACTAACAAAGAGAATTTTATTTTAACAGTCATTGAATGATGAGCTCATTACACCCGTATTAGTTCGAATAATACAGGCGCGTTGCATTCATACGACAAAACATATGTAATGTTTAGTCTTCGACATAGTTTCCTATTGTGTTTCAGAGAAAAATACAGTACCATTTGAGTGGTAACTTGGCTCCTGTTAAGTATACTTACATCATAAACTCTATTTACCAAACACTTGTGTTCGTGTGTATTTATGATACTTAACTCCTGTATAGAGGGCAATACAGGAATAAAGTTTATTCTGGGAAATAAGGAAACAGAGTTGTATCAAACTTATAAAAGTATCAAGTAATGTTGTGAAACTTAGTAAAAGACAGGTGAAAAAACTGTTTAAGACTGTTTTTTGCTTTGCATTTAACATAGACACCAACAAATATTATTGACAAGTAGAATACGATTAGCCCTATAAACCTAGCATACTAAAATACTGTTAAAGAACTCATGAAATTCAGTAAAGATTTATTGAAATTACTATCCTAGAACATTGAATAACGTGAACGTTCGTTTTAATAATACTTTCCTTCAAGCGAGTGTGAAGACAATTAATTTTATAATCTATAGAAATAAATAAAATTGGAATGTCTGTCTGTAATATCAAAATAATGGTTTTGGGTAAATATTTTGGTATATGTACCAAAATATTTTTTTTTTAATAATCTGTTTATTTCGTGTAATCTCTGAAACGGCTATACCGATTTCGACAGAACTTTCACTGGCAGACAGCTGATGATATGATGAGTAATTTAGGCCACTTTTTTGACTCGGTTCGCTCCGCGGCGTAACTCGCGGTTGTTTTTGTACCGCAGGCAACAGTTTACCATCAGGCGATACTTCTGCTCGTTTGGCCGCTATTCCATAAAAAAGGTAAATTATACTAACTCAGTGGTGCAGTGTTAGCGTATGCGACTGCAGTGCCAAATGTTTGTATGATCTGCAAATATTTGTTTCAGAGTTTGGGTGTTTTCTATGATTTATATCGGTTGTCTAGTACCCATAACACAAGCTCTGTTTAGCTTGGGACTAGATGCCTTTGTGTTTTAGATGTCCGGAATATTTACTATTTATTTAAAATTTATGTGAATAATAGCTCAAAATAGCTGTAAACCATTCTCTAAAGTTGTTTGTCTAATATGTCGACATCGCTTGAATGCCTTATCTCAGATTGCTTGTTATGCTGTCACTTAATTCTCACGATATGTTCGCCACCTTATCAACACATCCTCTGAGGAAATGATTCACAGAAACGCTCGGATTATGAGCTGGCATTTAATAACAACAGTTATAACTTGTGTTGCTCATATTTTGTTTGGTTTGTTTGTCTTGAAAACAAACAAACAGGTGTGTGTATGAAAGTATTTATATAGATATATCTTTGAATACTAAAATATCACGGAAAATATAATATAACGTATGTTTCTCTGAGATGTGCGGCTTAATTTTTCGTCGACGTCTTCCACAAATGTCGTTATATTTTCGATATATTCGAAAATATAATGACTTTTGTGAAAGACGTCTCTACGTACGTACATCATAATCATCATCATCATCATCAGACTATCGCAGTCCACTGCTGGACATAGGCCTCTCCATTTCACGCTACTTAGTTCGATCTATGGCTAGTTAGCTAGTTCGCTACGTACGTACGTATTCATAAAATTTACAAATTACATACCAAAACATTTCTCAAGAATCATTCTATATGTAAGTAAAAACCGCAATAAATACCGTGGAGTAGCTTTTGAGTTTATCGCGATAGATAGACTGACGCGGCGGAGGACTTACTTTAAAATATGTAGTGATAATTATGTTTAAATAAATATGGACGGACAAAAAGATCTCTCCTTAGCTAAGAAGACGCTTATATCGAACAGTTAACTATTAAAGGCTGTAGATGTGATGGATGTGCCCGGTTGATAGCTAGTGGTTGTCAAAGTTTGGACGTTAAAAATACAACACCTGAATTATCCGAATGAACGATTTCTCGGTTCTTTTTTGGTAATTTTTCTAAAAAGGAATCCTAGCTAAATACATTTATCTCCTCAGAAACCACCTGCATACTAAATTGCTCGAAAATCATTGGAGCATAAGATATTAGAAACTTATATATCTGTATATATAAAAGAGGAAGGTGACTGTCAGACTAAGATACCCAGAGATTAGCGCTCAGCCCAAACCGCTGAACCTAGAATCCTGAAATTTGTCATGTAGGTTCTTTATATAACGTAAGTGAGCACTAAGTAAAGAATTTTGGAAAAATGCCACCCCTAAGTGGGTAACATAGAGGATGAAAATATCTACTAAATAATAGCTATGTACATTTCTATTCTAACGTATCATCTTCACCCAAATCGTTTGGACCGCTGTTGATGAATTACAAGCATTTTTATAACTTCGCTTCGAGTTCATTTTCTATAAATTCGTTATACATTTTCTATTTTTCTTTATATATATAGACCAACTTGGAGTTAGAAGGAGACAAACCGATGTGATGTGACACGTAAGGAATTTAATAGATAATACAAAAAACCGGTGACGTATTTATCTGGGTTTATCGAAGATTACCACTGTGTCGTACTATCTATAAATATAGATAGTATTGCTGTTGAGATCGAACAACAAACAATAATAATAAAAATATTTATACTTATGTAAAATGTCTGCACAGATGGCGTAGTTGTGTAGAACATCATCTCGACATTTCTAATTGTTGCTTCGATCCCTACATGTGACAATTCATGTTCATTCTACCAAAATTATTGTACTCTGCCTAATGGAAAGCATAAGCAGAATCCACGAGTGGTCACCATCCTCAATGCGAATGTGGAGAGAGCAGCATGATGACCCACACTGTGGCGGCTTGATGAAATGATTTTTCACGCCCCGCTTAAAGGACCCGTAATCATAGTGGGAGGGAAACACGTGCAGTGGTAGTGAGTTCCATGTTTTAATCGCTCGGCACAAGAAGAAAGAACCGCAACGTTGCGTTCGAGAGCGCATATCTACCACTCTAAAAAAGTGTCTTCGAAGGCCAGCACGTGTTGTCCTGTAGAGGAAGAGAGAAGGAGCACTCCCCATGATATAGGCGATCGAGGACTGCCATAGAGATCTTTATGTGATCTACGAATTGTTGTTCCGAATGAGAGTGTTCTATTTCCGTTTCATGATGGTGATGATTTCTATCTGTCCCCTACAGCATAAGATATATTACTAACGCGAAAGTAACATTTTTGAAATAAAAAAAATGTTAATTGTACAGTATTTGATGGGTTTATATATATTATGTGTGACTGCCTCATTGGTCTAGCGGTTGATATATCCGACTGCCAATCAAGAAGTCTCGGGTTCGAATCCCGGGTCGGGCTAAAAGAGTTATTGTGTTTTTCTGATTATAGAAGTACTTAATAACAGCTCGGAGTTTGGAAGTTGGGGTTTTGAACCCTCGTGCCTCGGAGAGCACGTAAAGCTGTCGGACCTGCGCCTAATCTCTCCCCGGTCGTGTCGGTTAACCGTCCCATCGGATTATGAGAGAGAGGGAACAGAGAGTGCACCTGTGTTTGCGCATACACCTGTGCACTATAATATCTCCTGCGTAGTTGACTGCTCTCCATTGAGACTGGACGCCGTGGCCGAAATCGGCTAGGAGAATATCATATATTATGTGGTATATTATATCGCCAAGAGATTGTCATAAATAATAATACATTTTTTCAGCTTCGTGCGCTCCTCTTTCGTGTGAAATTTAACCGAGCCGAATACTCCTCCGTTCATATAATTTTCGTAAAGAAAGATTTGTATGAATTAATAGAATTTTGTTTATTTAGTCTAAAACTTAATCACAGTCAGCTTTTAGATATTCATCGATTGAATATAAGCCTCTCCTAAGGGCAGTTTTAGCCAATTATACCACACTGGTATAATTGGTTAAAACAACCACACTGGTGGGCTGACTTAATGCTTATTTGTTTCTTCTCTTTGCATACTGTATTCGCGATCCTTCACTATTCGGAAACCTTGCCTTGCCACCGGTTGCCTTGTATTACATTTTATTTATGTATCATTCAATGTCAGTTTATACAATAAAACATAGGTATTTAGTCAATTCGTCATAATCTGAAGGAATTCACCCAATTTTATTAATCTACCGTCTTTTGTGTAATCAAATGCTGTCAATGTCAGTGTATTAGTATTATTTTGTTTGTCTTCTATTGCGTACGTATCAATATGCAATTACACATTTTTAAAAGTGAATTGTATTATGTGTAGTTAAGTGTACATTGATATGGTAAGAACACTAATAATAATCTGTATTAATTAAAGATTTTTATAAAAGCATCATTTCAACATAATTCATAACCGGTATTCTTGTTTAGCAATTCAGCCAAGCTTAAATGTATGTGTTATATCTGGGCTCATATCAAATTATAGTTAATTAGTTATTTGTATGTTTAGCCGACCTGAAAAAGTATGTTCTTATCCAGGTTTTTGTATGGATGTATGTATGTCTACAGATTATCTGAGATTTTTTGAATATCACAATTCAATTTTAATAAAATATTCTACGTAATTGTAAGAAAGTATCATTATATAAACACTAACTAGACCGGACCGGACTTCATCTGAGTCCCTGAAAGGTTACCCCATTTTAGCAGAATTTGTCTTTAAATCTCGATCATATTAGACGCATATGATTCCTAACCATAGTCTTGTCTACAGCCTTCTTCAATAAATGGGTTGTCTAAAGCTAAGGATTTTTCCCTTCTAACCATGAATTTCTAAGATTAATTCAGTTTCATAATAGCTTAGATGTTTATTCAGTACCCTATTTCCTTCGCAATGAACTATGCATAAACTATAACAACTTACACTATTTGTAAAAAAAATTTGGCAGGCATAAGTACTATCGATAGAATTAAAAACTAATAACTTATAATGTTATTTGTAATGTTAATGTGTAAAATTAGAAACTCCATAATGTTTAAATTAAAATTATCAACATCAAACATTAGCATGTCAGTAAAGCGAAACCAAAAGATTGTCCCCTACCAAAAAGTGCTCAACGCAGCCAAAGAAGTTTTGTAACGTCAGCATGTCGATGACGCAGTAACGCGTCACTGACATGCCGCATAAGTGCTCAACGCGGCTATAAGTTTTCACTTCAAAAAATTCGTTTCAGTTCAGTGACATTCGCCTTGCAGTGAAGTTTAGACTTCTTCTAGAACTTACTATGTGATCCCGACTAGGCGACTTTCTGATTACTTTCTGCTTATTATGAACTGCTATCTACCATTGCCCTACTTATCATTAGTTTTAGTACATGTTTACACATTGGCTGCTAAGATTTTATAAAAAATCTTGATTCTTCTACGTCTTGAGGCACTGAATGCCAGTGATAATGGTGGTTTGCAAACTGTTGTTAGTAGTAGCCCGATTGTCTTGAGAAAATTGTATCTCCTGAGTTCACCTGTTTGCATGGTCACTGATTCGGTTCTAAGAGTAGTATATATATAATATAATAATAGGTATAATATTAGCGTTAAGTATTCTTTGATGAGTTCTTTCTTGACTTTTTTTATTTAGGTACTATTAATTTGTTATTACTTTATGATAAGAATATAATGTTAGTACATTACATTACAATTCTAAAGATATAGATTTGTGAGTTACCAAAATATGGAGTAGGGGAATTTCGTTATCACTGTCGCATGTGTGTAGGTATTATATTTATGACTTATTCCTCCGTCATCATAAAAACAGAGTCGGAAAATCCACAAAACATCTTAAAAAATCCAACTTTGAAGGTGAAAATGATGAAAAATTTATTACAATTCAGTACAGGGGAGGCGCATTTCAGGCAGTGATAAGTAGTTATTAAAAAGTTAATTGTATACTGTAATTAGTAGTTTTATTCTTCTTGGTAATAGCTTACATGAGCGTGTACTTTTGTTAAAGTGATTTCTACGATTTCATAATGATACTTATCATTCCACATCGCCTTAGCGTGCTTTTTTGCGCTCATATCACATCAAATATATCAAATTTGTGATACCCGGAGATAAATGGTTAAATCTTTGTGAATGCTACATAACACACATTTTCCTTAAGGGAAAATATCTACACATTGTCTACTTCATTAGAAACTGGTACACTATTCCTGAGATAAATCCCAAGTTTGATTCTACTTCTAGTAGTATTTTTGTTACTGCCTCTAAGCGCTTGTGTTTAACGAACATGCATTGGTTACCAGATATTTGTCTTTTGTTGTTCAAACATAGGTTCCAGCGCGAGGAATATTCTTCGTCGGTACATCCCTCTTCCTTTCTTAGTTTCTTTGTTTTTTCCACGCCTTTCTTTCGAATGTGTCAATCGCATCGATTTCTGGTAATAACGTGGTATTCGTAGGTCTAAACCACTGGCGGCTTCGCCCGGCTTCGCACGTAAGTTCTTTTTTTGAATAGAGGGCAAACGAGCAGGCGTTTCGCCTCATGGTAAGGGATTACCAACGGTGAAACACAATGCAGGTTTTCTGTGAAGCTGTGAATGCAAGCCGAAGCATAGTTTTCCCCTGGAAGTCTTTTAAATTCTCGGCTTTTCTTCTATAATATGCATGTATTACACATATAAACCTTCTTATTGATATTTGTTAAAATCTTTTAAGTGGTTTAAAAGATCAAAGCAAACAGACAGTAGAAGCAACTTCATTTTATCCTACTAATATTATAAACGCAAAAGTTTGTAAGTATGGATGTTTGTCTTTCACGTAAAAAGTACTCAACGGATTTGGATAAAACTTTACTTAAACAGTAATATAGCTGATACATCAGAATAACACATAGGCTACTATTTGCCATGATAACCGACATATACGCGGGCGGAGCCGCGGGCATAAACTAGTACTATATAAAAATATTCATATAAAGATTACTGCAACTCAACTGTTAGTAGTCCTCATATGATAATAATGTATGTATTATGTTGGTCTACAGGATGTTGAAACACAAGTAATAGTAGTAGCTAGCGTGCTCTCCGCGGCATGGCTGGGGCTCCTCATCATGATGATAGTCCTGTTCACCCAGCTCCATAGTCTCAAGAAGAAACTGGCTGACATGCAGAACTCCTCACGGATAAAAGTGCAGTAAGTATATTCTATGTACTTAAAGGGACAAACGCTTTTACGTCTGGGAGAGTCACGCTTTGGCATGAAGAGGCCGGTTCGACTGGAGGGATAGCACGGCTTCACAGAACACCGGTGTGAAACAGCGCCTGCGCTGTGTTTCACCGAGTGAGTGAGGATACCGGAGGCCCATAATCCAACCCTTCCCCTCATCCCCCTCCCCATCCCCAAGGCCGGCAACGCACTTGTGATGCCTCTGATGTTACGGGTGTCCATGGGCGGCGGTAATCGCATACCATCAGGCGACACGTCTGCTCATTTGCCCCCTATTCCATAAAAACAAAAAAAAAACAAAAAGTACACACTGAATTCTGTTTCAACATTCCGACGTCGAAATCCTGAATAGATGTTAGAAGTGACATTCCATTGTTCACGTAATTTGTCTTTCCCTACATTTTACTTCCTTTGCTTTCATTTTACTACCGTTGCACCTTTACATACTGTTTACCTTTCATGTAATACTAATACTATTATACCTGAATATCAGACTTTTAAAAAGAGTGCCCATGAGTTTTTCCATGCCAGTATTCTTCTCATAATGCCCTACACACTTTAGAAACTGGAAGTTCTAGCAGTAGATTTTGATGTTGTATCTAATTTACCTTGACAATCCAGTACATGCTATGGTGTCTGTTTGTGTCGATCCATGATTTTTAACTATAACTTCAATTTAACGTTCATAAATGTCACTTAGTATTTTAATAGAATAAATAATTTTGAATTAGAATATCTAGTGTTACTTTTAGTTTGTTCTCGTCGTCCTGCATAATTTGCTCAATAAGTAAACTCTTACGACACCCATGGGATAAATAGTATCCCATTACAGTGGGTGGTGATTATACCCCCTGTTAGTCATTCCAGACTAAAATAGTTACTACATACGTATTTATCTACTACTGAAATGCTTGTATATAGTATGCACATACTATATTCTTATGCAGATTTAAATCTTACAGGTCTAAACAATTTATGAGATATATTTCTTTGTCCAGATGTCACTTAAATTTCCTACATTAATCTTTTCCAGGAAACTAAAAATGAACAATGACAAGAACCACTCGTTCCACAACCCAGCATTATCTCCAGACGAGGAACTGTCCCGGCGTGGGTACTCCATGTACATGGGACAAGACACTCAGTCCGACGTGGAGAGTGGACGGGTCGAGAGGCATCCAGAGAGACATCAGGAACGGTACGTGTTTCTAGGCTCTTACCACACAGAAAGATAAAGCATGTGATTTTTGTGGTATTCTGACCATGAAATAGTGAATCATATCACATAATACAATTAAATATTTGATGAACTAGTACAGTAGACGTATGTTGTTACTTATTTATTTGTTCAAATAACCGTTCCAAATTATAAATATACTTAGTACTTAGTTTGATTAAAATTACTATAAAATTATTGAATTGAACCAAAGGAAAGTCAAGATGTTAAGTATTTACTTTTTAAAGTACTCCAATCAATAGGCTACGTAAAAAAATTTGTGAATCCCCATTGATTGTGGTTAACATAATATAGTATTATAGCTATTCCATCACTCTTAAAACCCGTATTTCTCCAGTCAGACGGGTGGGCAGTTCGTAGAAGAACTGATGCATGAGCTGGACAACCGACAGTCGCGGCAGCAATCCACCGCTCCTCCCTTCCTGCTGCACAGCATCCAGGAGAACAAGAAGAACAGAAACCACACAAACACCATCGCCAATGGTTCAGCCAGGCAGAGTGAAACCAACCCTAACTTTATATATTGAACATCGTGCCAAAAGTATTATGGTAGATTTGTCGTTTAGTTCTAAAAAAAGGAAATATAATATTTTGCATGGATATAAAATATTTAATCTGATTGTAAATAGATATTGAAATTGACAAGTTACCATCCCGAAACGACTCGAATTCCAGTAAATAGGTATATGGCAAGGATTAATTTGAGTTGGTGGGAAAACAAGAGTACTAATTCGTTTTACAAAAAAGGAATGTCATTTCTAATCGATTAATTAATGTTGTATAATTATTTATTAACGTTTATTGATGATGTGAACTAAGAATATTTATTTCTGTAACTGTTATGTGTTTTATAAAATTCAATTCTTGATATTGTCTTCTAACTAAGTTGTAACTGAGGACGCATTGTTATTATTTATTTACGAGACAATTATTTCTGTTATTTCATTATGTGTCTACCAATCGAAAAACCTACACTTGTTACTGGTTTTAAGAGTCAGATTTTTTTATGATTTTCCATTCTTGGGTAAATTTTACTTAAAATTAAAAGCAACATCTATTGTTGAAATAACCACAAATACTTTTCCATTTTTACTATACTATAAAAATTTGAAGTTATATCAACCATAGATAGGTATCATTTTTTTTATTATTTATTAAGTCACAGTTATTTAATTTACCTTTTCTTTCTCCACTAGAATTCAAATAGCACTTTTTAATTTCATCGGGATTAATTGCTCATTAAAAAGTTATGCTGCCATGGTTAAAAAATGAAAATATTATGTTCGATTTTTCTGTTTCAGAAGAAACTAACATGACTTTTTCAGTATTAATAGATCTAAAGAAATGATGAAATTTGAAATAGTTACCTAAAATGGAACAAGCCGCTAAAATGAAGTAAGAAGAAGAATCTACCCAGATCATCACATACTCGTATAACCGTTTGACAGTTCTAATCACAGAATACTTTTGGTTTTAACTAAATATCACAAATGTCAAATATGTACGTTGATTATGTTAGTATCTCTGTCTGTCAGAAAGTCAGTATTGTAACTGTCTTCTGATCTTCTGAGTGGAAACAGCTTTGGGTGAAAACGCATGAAAAAAGTAGTCTCTTTTGCTAATTTTCATTAGAAAATTAGATTAAAAGATTACAAATACGTAAGTGAATAAGTTTAACTTTCGTTTAATAAGTAATAAATTAAGTCTAAAATACATTTGTGTGTTTTATTTTATACAACATCATGGACGTCAATTACGGAACAAGTAACAACATTAAAAACAAAATTACTAAAGATTGTTAAAGACATTAATAATTTAATAACAATTACAAGAAACAGATTTTTGTATAACCGAAAGTGGCAAACTGTCTTATTTTAATGTGCTACTTTAACACTTCTATAACTCCTAATTTTCTTTCTCTATTACGTTGTATCGGTAACAACAACAATAATTATAGTTAGCTATTTTTTAAAGAAATATAAATATCCACACAAAACAAACGCAACTCAAATAATACAAACATTTACATGTGAGTCCATAATTATAACTACGATCTAACTTCTTCCATAAATACTTAAAAAATAATTGAAAACAGTTTATCTAATCAATAAAATTTATGGAATGGACGGTATACAGGCTTTATAAAGGAGATTTATTTGAAATGAGCTCTGAGATAAGCTACTTTCATGACAGAAGAAGTTGGTTTATGTTAGACAAAGAGAAATGACGTATGCAGAGACCTCACTAAAATGGACACATTTTTCTAGTTGACATAATTTAAGTTCCCTAACGGCACAGATGAAATTTACAACATAAGAGTCAACTTATTTAGCCAAATTAAAACAAGAAACATTCAATGCTATAAATAAATAGCTCTAAATGCAAGGGATCACTCTTAATTATCTAAATCATAATGTTTCTAAACGAATACAGAAACCAACCAGAAAATATAAACTAAATAACAACTACAGTTTTCAAAGACGGAGTCCACCTATACGGTCTATTCCTCGACCGATAATTATTTGTACCCCTTTTCCTGCAGTTGCCACTTGCACACCTCGGTTTGTTATTTTCGTTGTGAACCCTGGGCGGTTTCTTCTTCTTATTCTTTGGGTACGTCAAATATTTCGAATTATCATTATTCTCTTTCTTGTGATTGCTTTCTTTATTAGCTTCGTGAGCCTCTAGAATATCCTGTATATTTTTGTAAGCATCTGTTTCTTCAGGATCTGTGTCTCCATAGTTAATGTAGGGTTTAAAACCTCCTACTGTTTTTGGGAAATTATATTTCTCGTCGCTGTTGAACTCTTCTAAATGCTTTAAGTAGTCGTAAGTATCTGGATCACTATCTGAACTTATCGGCTTGAAGTTCGAGTAGCTGACGAAGTTGATGGATGATGTAGCGGGTTTTCTGCTCAGTAATTTTAAAGTCTGTTGGTTTAAAGCGTTGCTGTAGAGGTTTCCGAAGTTATAAGTGTCCAGTTGTTCAGTTTCTGGTTCGTCGTAGTTAGTGAGATATCTTTCGTTCTTTTGTGAGGCTTCCTTCTTTAAGTCGTAATTACGAGTGTAAGTTATGCTCGGAGGTAATGTATCACCGTATATTTCTTTGTCCGACGTTTTGCCATAAACTTGTTCAAATATTTTGTAGTCGTCAGTCCAAAATTGTTCAATACCTAAAACAACAAAGATATGTTTCTTTAATTGTTATTTGTAAATAATAAAAGATTTTTTATGAAATAGGAGGCAAACGAGCAGACTTATCACCTGATGTTAAGCAATTACCACCGCCCATGGCCACTCGAAAAACCAGAGGCGTCACAAGTGCGTTGCCAGACTTTAGGGAATGAGGAAGGGTACGAGGAGGGGGAAGGGATTGGGGTATGGGTCTGCGGAATCGTCAACCCTCACTTACTTAGTGAAACACAGCGCAAGCACTGTTTGACACCGGGTTTCTGTGAGGCCGTGGTATCACTCCAGTCGAGCCGGCCCGTTCACGACGAAGCGTGGCTCTCCCACGGTACACGGATATAGTAGATTTAGTCTTCGTAGTAGATTAAATTAATGTTTCTTAATTAATCATGCCAGCTCGACTAATTTTGTAAACGTTATAACAGATTTTAATTCTTGTGGAACGCTAAGACACGGAAACACGCAGAAAATAATGGTTTCCTTTTAATAATTACTACTACTTACTAATATTCAATTTTAAAAATAAATATTTTAAATATTGCGGACATCTAATCACAAACAACGCCATCCCAAACTAAGCAGAGCTTATATTATCGGTACTAGACAACTGATATGAATAAACATAAATACGTTTTTTCTTTGTAAATACATACACACTATACATAGAGTTTTCTATGTATAGTGTGTACCCAAACTCCGAAACAATATTTGTAGGATCATACAAACATTTGTGCCGACCCAGGATTCGAACCCGAGACCTCATCAGCATCAGAAGTCGCGTATGCTACAACTGCGCCACCGAGGCAGTCAAATTATGTTTCCCCACAATAAATGATTGACCAAATATCATCTTCACCTTGTAACAGTGACAATACGCAAATGTAAACTGGTTTAGCAGCGAAAGTGCACACACTGCACGTTACATTATATCATAGCATCTCACTTTCAACTATCACATAACGACAATATGTTACAATGCGTCAGCAATTCATATTTTATGTTATTGTGTCGTGAATGGGGCACGCACTTCCGATGACTGGTAACTACTGTCCGATTTTTTAAGAGTTGTGAGTTGTGTAACAGATAGATTGAATGCTTAACTTTTATATGTACAAGATAAAGTTAGATACAGGTTAGAATTCCCAAAATACACACGACAGTCTCTACTCAAGCCAATATTGCCTTTTGATAGGAAAATTGGCCAAGAGCTGTGGTCACCGTACTCATTGCGAATGCAAACAATGTAACAATGAAGCATGGTGACCCACACTGTGACGGTCTATTAAGATGCATCATTAGACCTCCAGTCTCGCATTTCCTAACGAAAAACGACAACACTAATGCTGTAATTAAAGGTTGATCTTCTGAGCCGGCTCATTCATGCTGAAATGAGCGTGGCTATAACTATTTTTAGGATAGAAATGAGATGGATTGACTTGAATAAATCGTCTAAACATAATTGTTTATATTTACTGACACTTAATAGCGCACCTGATTTAGTATCTCCACCGCCACTGTGGGTCACCACCGCCAGTAAGAAACACATCGCTGACCAGTCCATCTGAAAATAAGTAAGAAAACATTAAAAAGGGTCTAGGTGTTGATATTGCTAGATGGCTCTGGTATTCTCATTTATACTCGGTGATGAACGGTTATGCGTCATGGTAAGATTGGCAAGGTGAGTCAACCCAACTCCTTTTAGAAGCACAGAAGCCTTCTGGGCTTTCAAAGTTTTCTAGAAATAATTTTACAGAGCTTACTATCTTCTACCCGCCGCTGCACCTGCTTGTACCTCGAGTAAAGAGTAGTATACTCGTATATGCGCCCTCAACAATCAAAATATCTCCAAAACCACTGAAATTGGGGCATAGGTTTAACCATGAAAGATTAACAGACAGAGTTACTTTCTAATTTATAACATTATTGGTGGTTACTTTCTTAAAATCAAAATTGTCGCAGAACCATGAAGCAAAGAAGTTATTTTAAGTATAGTAATTAAAATTTTGTCGTATTAAATTGAAGTATAATTTATGAATAATGCTTTCCTGCAAACCTACCGTTACCTTTCGTCCATGTAATTGATTTAATTTATACAAATAAATAAAATTGGAGTGTCTGTTTGTAATTTCAAATTAGCACCTTGTTACTAAATAGGTACAGTATTTCTTTTTATCCCTACTATCTGATTTAAAATCTCTGGAAAGACTGGATCGATTTTGGTGGGATTTAAACTTTCAGATATCTGATTATAAAAAAACTTGGGCTACTTTTTTAGACTATCTGCGCCCATAGCTCCCAGTTACCGAGTTATTCAGTTAGTTCTAAATAATTCCGCTATCCTGTTCTGGGTAATGTTTCCAAAGTGTGTTAGTCGCAATCGTTACTTCTCTTTTCCTTACAAAGAATTCAATATGAAACTGTGGATATCTTTCTTAGCATACATGAACCTACTCATGATGTAACTAATCTCGCAACTTTCTTTCAAAATTGATGTTGGCTGATTCTCAGACCTATAGACACATAACTTCATAAAAATCGGTCCAACCGTTTTGGAGGAGTTTTGTAACAAACACCGCGACAGGGAATTTTATATATGAGATATTTTAAAAAAGTGACGTAAGTGAATTTATGCATAATCATTGTTTTATTATGTAAACGCGTTAGATACATTAATAATTATTGGAAAGTTTGTAAGTAAGTGAAAATAAACTTGGATGCAAGTCACGACGCAAGTGCTGAGATAACTTTGTAACTTTAAGACCTATTGATCCAGTGGCTAGTGAACTAGATTGGTCAGGCTGAGGTTATGGGTTCATGTCTCGCCGCCCTGCCCACTCGAGGATGACCGGCTGGAGAGCCTCCACGGTGGCGAAGCCAGCGCTCGGAGTCTCCAGCCGGGACGACCAATGAACCATCATGGCTCGACAGACGGCTTCACTCGCGTTCCTCTTAGGGCGGGACTAGGCAAGCCTATACTATGGTTACCAACCAGCTGATAAATATATGTAAATATTTCTAAATACACACATTTTATAAATAAATTATTCCTGACATAGAGCAAATGATCAATCAAAATATTTCTTAAGGCTACTAAGGCAACGCGGCCTTTTTTTTCTTTTGGTCTGATTGACCGAGCTATGTGGACTACACAAAGAATTGTCAAGTTATCATAGTCTACAGATCCCTTCATAAATAGCAAAAGACACGAAAGGTAAAATATTTAAAAAATATGTTAAAAATGACGTGAAAACAGACACATCAAGATATAGGAGTCTAATATACAAACACGATGACTGGGCTTATTACTGTGGGAAATCCAACAATAACAATTCTACTTATACTATAACTGAAAGGTAAATTATATGATCTTCATCAGAATATCGCAGTCCACTGCTGGCATAGGGCTTCTCCAATTGCACGTCACTTGGTTTTATCCTCAACTACTCGCATCCAGCTCCTGCTAGTCTGCCAGTTTTGCGCAAGTCAACACTCCACCTCGACTGTGGACGTTCTGCACGACTTTTGACGATATTTTCCTCTCAAGAATACGTTTAACCTAACGGTTATAGGTTCAACTGGTAATATGGCCAGTCCACCGCCACTTGAGCTTGCTAAACCTTGGGTCTCTGTCATCTCATTTTTGTTAAAATCCCTTAGAGAATAGGCTATCTCTAGCGCGCTAAGCGACTTTGAACTTGCGGACCAGCCGTACCGTAAATTTCGGCTACATACACGTTTCGGCTGCGTATTTCATTACGCGTAGGACGATTGATTAAAAATGTCCTACTCGTATACGGCACTATGGAATGTACATAAACATATTGCTGTCCAGAAACAAAAAGTATTTTTAAATAAACAAACTTATATACTTCTAAATAGATAATAAATTTAGAGACAAATTTCACAAAGACTGGATGGAAATAATACCCACACCTTTTGGATTAGCGTTCAGGATCGCTACCACTAAACACCACTAAACTAACGTATCTGTTAATTAACGTATTTTAAAATAATCTTAAGACTACAAAAACAAGTATTTCAGTTTTAACCAAATAAATACTAATAATGTGTTACATATTAAAGATGCAGACAAAATAAATATTCCTTTATTCAAACCAAGAAAACAATAAAATATATATAAACTGAAAGTCTTCTGCCAAGACCAATTTCCAAGGAACTGCCATCCCCAAGTTCCCATAGCAAACAATAGGTACTTAATTAAAATACCTAAAATGACAAAACCAATTCTTACCTTGAAAATTCACGATATATTCGCAGATATAACTACATTTGCTAGACAACGCAACCACCAACACCCTTGTTGCACTGCCGCAATGAAAGTAAGACGAAATCGATCTCAAACATCCTATATAAGCGCGCAGACCATCGAAAGAATGGCGCACGCGCAGATACGTGCGGGCTGCCTACGTCGAATGTGGTATACGATCTATTAATTTAAACTGTTATCTATTATTATTTATATACAATAATTATCTGTAGATAATTATTGTATATAAATACAATGCACACATCAGTCCATCTCAAACTGTGTACAGTTTGAGATGGACTGATGTGTGCACACAATGGGATTAATGATGGCCTTTTTAGGTACTTGCAGTCTCACTCCTGTCTCTCTGGTCATATTTTCCGATGTCCTACATATACAATATTGAATATGGATAAATGTTGTCACTTTTGGGAAAAAGAAATCCTGCTAACCAAATAACTCAAAAAGAAATAAAAGTGATTTTCATTTCGACCAGTACAAGTACATAAAATGCAGCATTCTACTTCACCTTACCTTCTAAGTCACAGTCTCAACTAGTTCAAAAGGTACTTATACTTTGCTAAAATACCCTACAATATATAATACACAAATATTTTAATTCAGAAACCTTAGTTTTATACAAATAAT
This sequence comes from Hyphantria cunea, assembly GCA_003709505.1. Classification (NCBI taxonomy): domain Eukaryota; kingdom Metazoa; phylum Arthropoda; class Insecta; order Lepidoptera; family Erebidae; genus Hyphantria; species Hyphantria cunea. The sequence goes on along the minus strand of PKRV01001918.1, from coordinate 502,911 downwards.
GCAAGTGTTGTTTAATATTCTCTAATATCTATTATATTAGGTATATAACTACAATTAAGAATTTTTTGATTTGTACGAGGAAAGTGAAATTTATATAAGTGGTTAAATGTTTTTGCTCGGCGTAGGTAGCCCTTGAAATCCAACGTCCGTTAGGGAAAGTCAAGTTCAAACTCCCAGTAAACGTCCTGCCACGCCTCGCCAGGCGACTTCCTCTTCACACTGGCTTCACGAAAGCGATAATCCCACATCTCTATTTAAAGATATTGTTGCGAAAGCATCAATTGTACTTACATCTATGTTATTTTATTTATCTATATCTACAGATATTAAGATCTGCTATTAGCAAAGTGTAAAAAAATTGTTCACATTGATATTTGATATTAAAACAAAAATTCGACCAAGTGCGACTCGAGCTCGCGCGGGAAGGGTTCCGTACATCAAACGTATCCGTTGGTATCTATACATTTCAAGTGTCTACCTGTTGCCGTTATCAAAATGGAGCAAAAAATCATGAATGTTGAACGTTGTACCTTAAATATTTATTTTATTATGTTTTTTAGTATTTATTGTTATAGCGGCAACAGAAATACATCATATCTGAAACTTTTAATTGTCTTACTATCACGGTTCATGAGGTACAACCTGGTGACAGACGGACGGACTGCAAAGTCTTAGTAATAGGGTCCCGTTTTACACAATGGGTAAGATATCCTAAAAACACTTCTAGTCTACCGTATTTATATGTTATAGAACTTTTATTTGTTTCGATGTGCACACACAATTTATGAGTACGGATATTGGTTGTTCATATATCAATTTAGTTTGGAAAGGCTGCAGGAACTGGATGCAATTTAGGATAAAGAAATAACACTTAAGTGGTATTTGTGTATCTTTAACGTGGAAAAATTGATAACCAATATCGAATGAACGCGATTGAAACTACCATATATTTCAATTTAAGATTTTTTAACCTTCGGGTTAAAAGCAAATACTTTAGAAAGTTTTTGGAAATAAATATTTTTTTAATATTTACTGAAAAAAGAGAAATCATTTATTCCGATCTATCTATTGCATCTGAGGATGACAGTGGTGCATATTTACTATCCCCTGCAGCTATATACATATAACAATCTTAAAATATGGATACTTACTCGTTAGTATGAATGTAACGAAAAGAATATTAACTAAGCGACAAAATTAGATATTCATATTAAACTACCAATTTACCACTTCCGCGAGCGTGCATTCGCGGAAGCTTCACATTTTTTTGGCCTTATGTCCGCATACACTATAAAAATCCTTTGCATATATAGAAAAAAAAATAGATATGTCCATTTGTAATTTATGAATCATATGAAAGTGTGTATACACTTTCATATGATTCATAAATTACAAATGTAAAATGTCAGCATATACGTATGTATATGCTGACATTTTACGTTGATTTTCTGTGCAAGGGTAGTACCACCCCGGTTGAACCTGCCCGTTGGTGCTGAGATCAGTGTGGCTCTACTACCTTTGTAGTTTCCATAACCTTACATCAAAAAAGCAAATTTGTCTATCTCTCTATTTATTCCCGCTAATATCTGGAACGGATTGACCGACTTTCAGTGGCAGATAGCTGATGGCATAAGGAGTCATTTACTTTTAAGAGTAGATTTTCCCCACGGCGTTCCCGCGGTTGTGGTACAACAACATTCGCGGGTAACAACGCGGGGCTCAGCTAGTTATCTATAAGTAGGAAGTAGAGAAGTTATCGAGACATCTAGCTACTAACGTACTAGTTGTATACTTAAGTTTGGAAAGTAAGTTACATAGTCAAAAACTTGCTAAAGAAATGATTAAGTAATTTGAAGTTACTTTTCTTGTATGCCTTCTATGAGTCAATTCGGATACTATTATATGGTTATAATAGAAAAATTTAGAAGTAAAATTGATTATGTTACCTCAAAGGATAACATCAAATTTAAAACTCTTTTATAATGTGTATTACATTTGACTGTTTGGCCAGTGGTCGGGGGTTTCATTCTCGCAAAAGACAAATATTTTTTTAATGAGCTAGATAATTTGTTCTGAATCTAGGTGTTCATTACCTACCTATAATAAGTATTTCTAATTGAAAAGAGGTATAATTGTTAGTTGTCTGGATATCGTTTACAGACTTCCTAGTTTTGAATCAGAAGAAATTTATAGTTGTACAAAAAATAGAAACGTGCTTATGTTATAATGATAAATCAAACGAGTAGAAAAGAGATCTACTTTGGATCCCTTGATTTCTTCTTCTTCTTCTTCTTTTGATGATATGGCAATCAGCCGGATCAGCTATTTTTGCCAATGTCAAGTATTTCGAGTCTTTGATTTCTTCTTTATAGTATCAAAAATAAAACTGTACAAGTGTATCATATGGCAGCTGTCAAAGTCAATATTTTGTAAGATTCTCCACTGGATCGTTTTTTTTTTTTGCGAAAGTCGTCCCCATTTCATGTCATCCACATTTTTATCATTAATTTCATCACGACGAAGACTTGAAGTCTCGAAGACTTAAGATTTAAGACTTTAAATACTTGACATTAGCAGAATAGCAGTGGTGGCTATGTCATCTAAAGAAGAACTTGTTTATAGTTCATATCTTGAGAACTTCGTCATATCTTTCTGTTTGGGAGGTCATACTTCATTGTTCTTTACTTTGGTCTTATCCAGGTAAGATAAATACCACCTAAAATATAGAACATTTTAACTGCCTCGTTGGTCTAGCAGTTGGCATATGCTACTGATCATGAGGTCTGGGATTTGAATCCCTGGTCGGGACATAATGTTACTGAGTTTTTCTGATTATAGAAATGCTTAATAATGGCTCGTAGTTTTGAAGTTGAGGTCTTAGCCCCGGTGCCTCGGGTAATACGTAACGCCGTCAATCCTGCGCGTGATCTCTCCCCGGTCGTGTTGGGTAACCGTCCCATCGGATTATGAGAGTGAAGGAACAGAAAATGCACCTGTGTTTGCGCACACACTTGTGCACTATAATATCTCCTGCGTAGTTGGCTGGTCCCCGTTGAGACTCGTCGTCATGGCCGTAATCGGCTAGAAAATCATGTATGTATTTACAAAAGTATACATGTATTTTTAACAGTTGTCAGGTACCCATAGTACAAGCACTGCTTAGTTTGGGACTAGATGAAGTTGTGTCAGATGTCAAAAAAAGGCATATAGATATATATANAATATTCATTTTATTTTTTCACTTGAGTAGCACTTTAGTATTCAGATATCGCTCTTCACAAATCATACTGTTTTACACAAGCGGTGGAAAAAGGTCAGTCACAGAACTCTGTTCACAAATATAAAAAAATTGGTTATGCTGTATATTTCTATACTACATACTTCTTTTATCATCATCATCATCAGCCTAACGCAGTTCACTGCTGGACATAGGCATAATTGCAATATATATATACATATATACATATATACATTGACAGTTGAAGACGTAGGCACATTAATGATTTACTTTTTTAAGTTGGTTATTTTTAATATGTTCAATGTAATACATTTTTTAACTAAGTACTGCATACTTATTAGAAATTGTTTAAGTATTTTAACTAAATGAAACCTCCGTTAAGTAACTTTTTATATAACTTAGAGAGCATTTTAAATAAAACTAGATACGTTAATATTACCCGCGGCGTTACTTGCGTATAATCTATAAAAATAAATGAATTTGAAGTTTCAGTTTGTCTTTTCAAATTAACAACTTTCTATTAAATGTATATGAAAGTATATGCGATACTTATATACGTCAAAAAAGCATTTTTTATCTCTGTCTGTTTGTTCCAGATAAACTCTTGAACGGCTGGACTGATTTTGATGGGACTTTCGCTGGCAGATAGCTAATGATATAAGGAGTAACTAAGGCTTCTTTTTTTGGGCTAGCTTTGCCTCGCGACGTTACTCGCCACGGGGCTCAGCTAGTAAATTAATTTAATTCATTGCAAGTTAAACTTTATTAGCTTTGCTTACAAAAAACACTTTGATTGATTACTAACAATAAAATTAAAAATCCATAACCCCACTATGTAATAAATATACAGCCTATGTCACGTCGTAATAATATCCCATTACGAATCTATTGACAACTCATTGATTAAAATCGGTTCAGTAGTTTAGGTGCTACGGTGGAACATAAAGTACACATAGACTGTCAAAACCACAGTCGTGTAATAGTCTCGACTTTAACTCGACTGAGCGTTTTCGTTTTTGCAACCGAAACGAGCTGATGGCCATAGCACGATTGTCTGCCCACCGACTCATCATTAGATTATTTAATTATCATACACATTACATAATCTATATCCATTTGATTATACAAATGTATTAAAATCTCAGTGATTTACTATTTCATTAGCAACTTGCAATTATTTTAATTTTTGTTTTAAGTCACTGTTTATTGCATAAGTACCTTACCATCGTTATAGTTAACTCATATTTATGCAAGTGAAAATAAATTATAATAATATTTATTTTAACAAAATCGACAGAGAAATTAGAGCCAGGCAAACTATCCAGTAGAAACATGATATGGGCGCCGCATATCTACACTTTCTCGGGCTTAAGTTATTGTTTTCTACTAAATACCATCAACCTATTTTCTAAGGGATAGTGTAGCGGTTAAATTGGTCGCATTGATGCTTCCTGCACTGCGGGTTGTGGGTTCAATCCCCACATGGAATATTACAGCTCTTTGTGTGAACCACAGATTATTATTCTGGCTCTGGTGTTCTTTTTATCCGTTTCATGTTTGTATGTTAAATTCCCGCGACGCAACATATATTTTTATTGTGGAGTTGTTTTTTTAGTAGATAAGCACAAATTTTAAGAAAAAAACGGCATTAAGAACTGAGCCAAAATGAAATGGGCCCATAAAGGAATCATCAAAATCACTTAGCCCAGTCGAAAGTTATGAGGTAACAAACGTAAATACAGTTGAATTGAAAACCCCCTTTTCTTGGAGTTGGTTAAAAAAAGAAAACTTTAGTCTCTATTAAACGAATACATCACATTTGTAGGAGTTCCATCCATGTGAAATTAGAGACCTTCAATTCATTCGCATGACCATTGATGTCATATTATTGGTTCAGGCATTACTTTTTACCTTTTCACTTATTAACTACTAAGTTCTTGATTAAATATAATTAAATAGCTTTTGCTAGCGCAGTAGGTATTTTCATCCCCGTTACCCTCTTAGGGGAGGCATTCCCAAAATCTTAATGCTCACTTACTTTACATAAGGAATCTAAATGCAAAGTTTCAAAATTTTAGGTGCAGTGGTTTGGGCAGTGCGTTCAATTATTTTTAACTACCAAAACAACTCTACTCTGCCTGATAGAAAGCATAAATAGAATCCAAGATTGGTAGTCACCATCCTCAATGCGAATGTGGACAGAGCAGCTTGGTGACCCACACTATCTCTCTCTGTGTATCTCGGTCAGTCACCTTCCTCTTTTATATACTTATATGGATTTCTTCCGCTTCTGCGTTTGATACCGGAAACAAAACTAATCAAGTGAATTTAGTTTCTCTTTGACATAACTAAAGCAATTTGTCGCAATCTCCCGCCGCCGCCGTGTCGCACTCGCACAGTGGGCTGTAAATCGAATTGCATACAAATAACAGAAAAAAAAATTGTTAAATATTTATCTTTAAGTTTGAAATCGGTGTGAAATCTGCAGACTTATGACAATATATCGTGAACCTTGTAAAAAATTACGCTACCGGTAAATCAGTGTCGCCAACTCTTAGAATTTTTTATCCCTAAAGCCTGGGTTAATCCCTAAAATCCCCCTAAAATAGTAAACTGAAGTAGACATCTATAAGTTTTTATAATTTACTATCAAATATTTTTCACTATTACAACTCTATCTTTTTTTAGTTCTGACTGTTTGAAATGTGACATTAAATTAAATAAATAATAAACAATTCTGATATCTGACACACGACGCCGTCTATCTGAATAGAAGCAACATTTTAGCGCATGGTTATTGTGCAAAATTACGCTAATATCATCAAACTCTGCAACATTTCAATCGATATTTATTCCACCACTATTCTTCTTTAATAATATTAAGGATGGAGAATGCGCGTTTGACACTTACGTTTGAAATTGGGAGCATGCCAGTCAAAGTCGATATCAACAATTAAAAATGATTGGCTAGATTGGATTACCCGAGACCTTATAATTTAGCAGCTTTCATTTTTGTTTTTGTATAAAGAAAAGACCTAGAAAACCCAAAAAAACCTAAAAATACGTAGCTCCTAAAAAAATCCAATCTCAGTTACATTCCCCCTAAATTTGGATAAAAACTCCTAAGTTGGGAACCCTGCGGTGAATACACATGCGGAAGCTTTTAATTAGCATATAAAGAATCAATATTATATATATATTGTAAATTTAGCTGTAAGCTCCCCGAATAAAAAAAAAACGGTATCAATCGCTCAAAAAATGATCTTCAATAAAATATAAAATTTTATTGAAATAATTTATCTATGACTATAAATTAATTAAGCTAAAAATTTCAAAATAAAAGTAAGTGTAAGCGCTTACCAAGTTTGAAATAAATTTTTTTACATGTCAACCATCATCTAAATTCTAAAATGTCTTCTTTATCCCACAGTGCGACACACACTGCACTACCTATTAAAAGTACAAAACCACATGAATTACTGCTCAGTGGCTGCGGTCAGGATCATCAAGATGTCTAAACGAACATGAAGGGGGTAATTCATTGTCGCCTCCCTGTTACATGCAAACACTACAACTAATTAGTCATTTATTGTTTATTTAATGAGATCTTTCATTGTTTACTTGACTCGTAACTAAAGTATTCCCAATTCATTGGCGCTGCGTAGTGATGTGGCTTCACTGTGCATCTTCTACCGCATTTACCATGAGGAGTGACCCGAGGAATCGTACGGGCTGATTCCTGCCGCCTCTTTCCGCCATCGTCCTTCGCGACAGTAAGTTGGTTGAGCATCATCTAAGATGGTTGGCAGTCCACAACTGTGCGCTTTTCAAGGAACTTTCTGCCTCGCACAACAAAACTGTGGAATGAACTGTCGCCTGCCTATTCCCGGACTAATACGACCTTCAAACCTTCAAGAAAAGTTCGTAGTCCTTCTTAAAAGGCCGGCAACGCACTCGTGACGCCTCTGGTGTTGCGGGTGTTCTTGGGCGGTGGTAATCGCTTACCATCAAACGATACGTCTGGTCGTGAACCACCGATATCATAAAAAAAATATGACAACGTGGTTCAAAATATCTTTGTTTGTGTACAGGCACACCTGTTGAGTAGTGGGGTATCCATTTGTCAACCTTTTTGACTCTTATCAATTTGACACAAATAGCCTTTATTTCGACAGTGTCGTCTATCCACGATGACCAAAACGATACAAATGTGATATAAACGTTACGCTAAAAATATAACTTTCTTTTTGTTTGGGTAAGAATTCCTACCCAAACAAAAAGATATTTTGGTTTCATGTTGCCAATGTTGCCGAACGGTAATTGTTTAAGGTCTATCCTATTTATATCCTATGTACACCATGTGGATAAATGAAATGTCAAATTCAAATTTAGCACGTAACAATTCGGATTCAAGAAAAAACATGACACTATAGAACACAGACTGGTAGAAGAAACTCATAAAGCGTTTAAAAATAAGAATTACTGCCGCGCGGCATTTGTAGATTTATTTCAAGCCTTTGACAAAGTTTAGCATGAATACGTGTTGCATAAAACAAAACGAACTTCCACATAACATTTACATATTCTTAAAATAGTATCGATTTTTCTATGTAAGGCAAGGAAAAGACAACGAATGAAGCTCCACAGAGGACCCTCTCAGCTTCTTTGCAGGAGTTCCGCAGGGAAGCGCACTCTGACCGACTTTTACTTATTTTTACCTCAGACCTGCCAATGACAGACGGTCTTGTATTCGACACTTGCTGACGACACAGCAGTTTAAGTTGTATATGTTTTATGGTGCAATAAACATTCTATCCTTCATTCCTAATAAATTGACGGATGTTCTATTATGTTATTCAGTTTAGGAATCCCTCATCTACAATATTGTAGAATCAGCTAAGCATACCAGTCTCTTAATGACAGGAAACAACCCATTCCATTTTTTACTGTTTTTTTCTTTTTAACCGAATATAAATAAAACATAAAAATAATATACAAACCCACACACTCACACCTTTTTATTTTTATTCAACACATCAATCTTAAGAGATACCACACACTCACACCTTTTTATTTTTATTCAACACATCAATCTTAAGAGATACCACATCTCCAGATGTATCTAAATCAATTTTAAGTTCTTTTGCACTATTTGGTTTTCTCACCCTCTTCAATTCCTCTTCTTTCAGCAACTGTAGGCCAGAAAGCTCTTCCATTTTAGCAATATGCTTTATCCACTTCTCATTATCTATGCTATCGTAACCGTCGTATGTTAGTTCTTTGTTTAACTCTTGAATTTCTTTCACGTTTCTCCGAATTCTATCTTCAACTTTTGATTTTTCTTTTATTCTTGCCAATTTTTCCATCTCCTTAGGCTTTTCTGTGAGCGAGGGTGGCGGGGTGGACGCTGGACTGAGCAAATTGTCGTTCTGCATGGACTTTTCTAATTCTATCCATTCGGCATATGACAATGAGGACTCTGTTGCACTATTCCTGCTGCCACTGTCACATCTTATGACTTCTTCTGAGCACTCTACTTTATAAATATGATAGTCTGTGATGCCGATGGGGTACGCGCAATCGACGTTTCCACACATTAAGAATTTTTCATCAAAATGTATTTGATATAGATTCAGCATCGATTTGCAGAGTGGACACGCCTGAAACAATAAAAAGTAATAAAGATTATAGACAGTATACACAATTAATACTATTTATTTACTCTTTAGGGAAACATACAGACCGCACGGTTGGCCTAGTGGTTAAAGTGATCGCCACGTCGCTTTCTACTGCGCCAAGTGTTGTGGGTTCAAATCCCACATGGGACAACACTTTGTGTGATTCACAAATAGTTGTTCTGAGTCTGAGTGTTCTTTGCGTCCGTGTCATGTATGTCTGTAAAGTCCCCCGCAACACAGAAAGTATATTAAGAAAGACTAGTTTACAATAAAAAGTGACAGCAACTAAGCTGTCGTGTCTCTTTGGTGAGTGCGAGAGCAGTGATGCACAAGTATCTCCATCTGCCGCCTTAGTGTGGGTCACCATGCTGCATTATTGCATTGTCTACATTCGCAATGAGTGTGGTGGCCACTTGGATTCTGCTCATGCTTTCCATCAGGCAAAATAGAATCCCTTTGGTAGGTTTAACTAAGTACTCCCAACATTGTAACCTCCTATTTATATTATAAGCTACCTAGTGTACTATAAACACAATGATAATAAATAGTGCAATTATTTTATTTTATTTTTATGGGAGCAAACGAGCTGACGTATCGCCTAATGGTACGCGATTACCGCCGCCCATGGACACCCGCAACACCAGAGGCGTCACAAGTGCGTTGCCGGTCTGTGAAAGATGGGGAGGGGGTGTATTACTATTAATCTATCGCCGTCTGCTCTTGAATGAAGGTCTCCCCCAAGAGCGCCAACCATCTCAGTCTTGAGCCGTCCGCATCCATCCGCTGATAACAACTTTCTTCAAATCGTCAGTCCATAGTGCCAATGGATATAAATTACATTAAATAAAACAAAATTATATATTCTTACCTGTGGTCTAAAGTTTTCAGCTTCTCTGGGGTCTTCGTGAATCTTAAAACAATAAACAATATTAAAACTTAACATTCTGTAAAACTTGAGATTGTACAGTTTCATCTTTGATTAGTGAGTTGACATAGGGAGCTGGATGCGAGAAGCCGAGGATCGAACCAAGTGGCGTGATATTCGAGAGGCCTATGTCCAGTAGTGGACTGCGATAGGCTGATGATGATAATGCCAGTTCTATGGCCTTAACTTAAACAAATATCAATATACATATTATATGCTACTGTTAAATTTAATAGCTATTTTTGATGTTGCTATAGTCAAAAACGCTATGAATTATATCAACATCCAAACAATTCAGGTTTAACTGCTCCATAACTAAATTTCTTTTAGATTGATACTTGACTCATTCCATCATCCAACAAATATTGCACATATTCATGTTTATATAACATTAGTATAGAAGTTACCCTCCAACTGTAACAAAACAAACCCTACAAATAGGTGGAACAGAACAACCTTGAGACTACACGGTTGGCCTAGCGGTTTAGACGGTCCCCATCCCGCCTTTTTACTGCGCCAAGTGTTGTGGGTTTAAATCCTTTACGGGACAACACTTTTTGTGATCCACAAATTGTTGTTCTGAGTCTGTGTGTTCTTTGTGTCCGTTTCATGTATGTTCGTAAAGTCCCCTGTGACACAGGATCTATATTCCTAAAGCGGGAGTTGCAAAAAATCGTACTTCTTAAAAAAATTATCACTTGACATATTGTCTCAACTGTGAAAGAGGAGAGAAGGTGGATGGATTTGGAGGAAAGAGTATTTATTCCGTTATTATGATCAAAATATTTTTTAATAAAGTAATGTTACTTACTATAATATTACATTGAGGTAACATGTCCTGTTGATTGACTTCCATCTTACAGTATTCAAAAAAAATTCTTTTACAAGCCGGCTTAAACAAGAAATAATTGTAATATTATAAATAAACATTTCGGACATTTAACATGCAACGCCGTCTAGTCCCAAGCTAAGCAGAGCATGTGTAATGGCTACTAGACAACTGATATAAATATGTACATATATACTGTTCTTTTGTAATTAGATAGAAAACACCCAAACTCCAAAAATAAAAATTTTTAGATCATACAAATACTTGGTTGAACCCGGAATCGAACCTGAAACCTCAACCACAGCAGTTGCATACGCCTCCATTGCGCCACCGGGACAGTTATCAATGCGAAAGTTTGTGGGGATTCACATGTTTGTTATGTCCTAAAATCAGTGAATGAACTAAGATGCAACTTTACAGTAATGTAGCTTATACATCAGATTAACAAATAGAATACTGCAATAAACGACATACACACAGGTGAAGCTGTGAGCAAAAGCTAGTGACAGTAAGCTATACGTTCAATGTCAAAATCTAAACAAATAAATTAAATTGGAGTCTGCTTGTAATATTAAAATAACAGCTGTTTACTAATTACCATTAAAATCAGCCGTTCCGGCTAATCCCTAGAACGGCTAGATCGATTTTGACAGAAAAGACAGGAAAAAAAACTGGTAGCTAGCTGGTGATGCAATTTTATCGAAGAAGAATGAAATGAAATTAGACTCTGTTTTCAAAAGTATAAAGAACTTATTTACTTAAAGGAACTGCAACTTGATTTTATTTACTGTTTGTTAGCTTCAATATATCTTAAAAGGACACCATGCTGCATTATTGTTCTACCAAACTGTGGAATGAACTGTCGCCTGCGGTATTCCCGGACCAATGCGACCTTCAAACCTTCAAAAAAAGAGTGTACTCTCTCTTGCGACGCCTCTGGTGTCTCTTACCATCAGGCGATTAGTCAGCACATTTGCCCCATTTCCCACACAGACTTTTCCCTTACAGACCACAACGCTTGGATTCTGCTTATGTTTTCTATCAAACTGAATAGGATCACTTTAGTGGGCTCATATATAAAAGAAGTAAAAGATTTGGATAAGTGAGAAGGTAGTTAATTATGACCAGGATATTCTATTCCCTGATTATGGCACTTGCAACATTAATGGAATAAAATGGAATTAGTTGTAAATAAACTATGTGAAGAATTTATATTAACCTACTAGCTGACCCGGCGAACTCTGTTTCGCCTTAAAGGCAATAAATAATAATTTAGTAAGTTCATTTTTTCTTAGAAAAAAAAAATGACTCGAGTCATTCCGTAAATCTTTCAATGTTCGGTTAAGTGCTTCTAATGCACGTTTATGCGCCATTGTGCATTCGTCCCAGATGATGATTTTCGGTGCCGATAAAACTTTGGTCATTGCTGAATTTTTCGTAATATTACAATTGGTTCTTCAATAGTTTGAATATTTAACGGTAATTTTAATGCTAAATGAGCCGTACGGCATCCTTCTAACAATGTAGCTGCTATTCCAGAAGAAGCAACTGCAACTGCTATGTTGGATCTCGCACGAACAGTGGCTAAAACTACTGACATGAGGAATGTCTTACCTGTTCCACCAGGGGCATCTAGGAAATATAAACCACCATTTCCATCATCGATTGCCTTCATTAAAGTATCATAAACTTCCTTTTGTTGGGAATTCCAGATTTAGTAGTTCAAACGAATGTACCCCACATTCGTTTGAACTAATAAATTTAATTCCTGGTGATCATATTCACGTTCCCGTTCCAATTCTCGATTAAATGCGTCATTCATTTCACGATTGGGCGCTGGCATTCCTAACCACTGTCACTGTCGGAATCACTATACTCTATACTATATTCTCTATATATATGACATGGCCAAGGCTTTTGACAGGGTTTGGCACCGTTCGCTTCTCTCCAAGCTACCGGCTTTGGGTTTGCCCCCCAAACTCTGCAATTAGACTGCCGCGTTTCTACACCAGCGCCGCATCAGAGTCCTTTGCGACGGTGCGGCCTCCGAGTATCGGCGGATAAACGCCGGAGTACCTTAAGGCTCCGTCCTACCGCCTACACTGCGTTCGTTCTGCATGTTAATGACATGTTAGCACTTGGCAGCATTCATTGTTATGCAGACGACAGCACAGTTCATGGACAAAAAAACCGGCAGATGTTGGAGGAAGACGACTTGAACTTGTCGCTCAACTTGACCATGCTCTGGGCCGCATTTTTCAATGGGGCTGTAAGAATCTGGTCGAGTTTAACGCCAAGAAAACACAGGTGTGCGCGTTCACAGCCAAAAAGGTTTTCAGTGCACTCAAATGCCATTACAAGGTAGGCTCGCTATCCTGGGCATGGATATCTGCCGAGACTTCAACCCACGCGAATACGTTGAGTGTCACTAAAGCGGCCTCGCGGAAGCTAGGTGTGTTAAACAAGATGAGACGGTTCTTCTCGCCCGAACATCTGTCTTCTTTACGAGACCCAGGCTCGCTCGTGCGTGGAGTACTGTTCTCACCTTTGCGATGGTGCCGCACAGTACCTGTTTGACGCTCTTGACCGGTTGCAGCGGCGAGCAATCCGTATTGACGATAGTTCCGAAACCACTCTAGACCCTTGAACCTCCAAGAGCAGTTGCGTAGAGATATCGCCTCCTTGGCAGTCCTCTATCGCCTTTACCATGGAGTGTTCTGAAGAGCTCTTTCAACTGATCCCCCTCCTCTCCCTTCCTCTACAGAACAACACGTGCCGGCCTTGGAAGTCACCGCTTTAAAGTGGAAGACATACGTTCTCGTACTCATCGCTTCGGTGCTTCCTTCCTGTGCCGAGCGGTCGAAACCTGGAACTCACTACCAGCGCACGTGTTTCCTTCCCACTATGATCCCGGGACCTTTAAGCTGGGCGTGAAAAAGCATCTCGCCAGGACGCCATAGTGTGGGTCACCATGCTGCATTGTTCTTTTTCGCATTGAGGATGGTGACCACCACTCTTGGATTCTGCTCATGCTTTCCATCAGGCAGGGCAGTCATTTTGGCAGCTTATACATAAAAAAATAACCCGATTAATAAATTACTGCACACGAGGTAACACATATCTTCGATCAAGAGTAAAACACGATTATGTATCTCCTCATTCATCTCAACATCGTGATTTCTGGAAGTGATACGAATTTGATGTAAAATATCTTCTGACATATTATCCTTATATTTGTGCCACAGGTTACGGGTTTGATGGAAAGCATGTCGAAATTATGATAGCGAATAATGTGCGTATCTGACTTGGAGATGCAGAGAATACGATAACGAGAGAACGATAGCTTCAGCGATTGTCGTATCCCAATGGGTATCGTTTGCTAATAAGTTCAGTTCTTCGCATGCAGCACGATATGTTGGGAATATTACACCTTTAACAGTCCGTAGATTCTCAAATGACGTTAGCCCACGCACATTTACCAGCAACAACCGCAAATAGAAACATTCATCATTCTTTGGATGTACTGTATACATACGACCAAGAGCATCAGTAGAACGCATCCGGATACCTAGGAACCGCATCGCCTTCCTTCTTTGAAAATTCTTCGATGAAGCATTCCAAGCATAATAACGTGGCATCTCCGAGTAAAGCAAAGTTCGTGCAAACGGATCGCAAAGAAACTGGTCAATGTAGTTGCTGGAGGTGTTTAAGCACGTTGCATAGCATTCGAAGCCGTGAAATATACTCGTTGACCATTCTCCAGATGCACCGCCAAATGCACAACAGTAGGATGACGTTGGTGAATAGGGAATGCGAATATACGCCAAATCGCTTCATTGCAGTTTACATAACGACCAACTTGATAGCGTGAAATTTCATCGTTGGTATTTGAGGATTGCAATCCAAAAACCGCCATATCGCTGCCTTTCGTGACATATTTGCAAATATATTTTATGGACTTTACTGAATTGCAATACTCAACATTGCAATGTGTCTTGAACGTTTTATAAATAAGTGGCGAATATGGAACAATCCAACTGTTGTCGACAACGAAATCCATTCTTTTCACTTTTGTTGTGACAGTTCCACCGTTGTCATCTAGTGATCGACACCGATACAGCGGATAACCTCGTTATCAGTGACGGTCTCCGCCGTAAATTTCCGTGGATATCGTTTAGAACAGTTTCCATCGACCATGCAAGGTGATTGGGGATTGATGGCGTCACACGGTCCATGAATCATATTTGTAATAACAATGTCATGTAGGACTGGATCGGCTTCATGATCAGGAATCTCGGCACATATAATATCATCTATTTGGTCAGGTTGAATTCTTTCCGCAAACCAAATAAGAATATGTGCGCTCGGCAGGCCTCGCTTTTGCCATTCGATTCAATACATCCAGCATCGAGTATCTCCAAAGACGCGTTGTTTAACAGTGAAGTTCATCAGGGACCGAATTTTTTGCCTGAATATACCTGCTGTGATGTCGTGTCTATCACTTGATGTTTGTCCGGGAAGCAGCAATTGAATAATTTATATTCATTTTGGATTATAGGTAAAAGTAATAAATAGATCTGGCCGACCGTAATGACGAACATATGTCATTGCATCTTGCGCATATTCATGCATATGACGTGGACTACCAATGTACGTCGCAGGCAGAATAGTTAATCGACCAATATTAGCTGCATTTTTTTTCAGTACTAACTGCATCATGTAAATGGATGTACTGCTCAGAACGCAGTTTGGCTTGGTTAAACCTAATGAAAGTTAAATGTTCCGTTTCTACTTTGACATACATGTCGACGCAATACTGCTGAAACAATCGACGAAACCGCAGCAAATATTTGTCAGCATTTTGACGAATCATCAAACGATTTATGTAATAATTCATTGAGCTAACTTTCTTTGTTTGTTCTTCACCTGAAATTAAAACAGTAGATTCAATATTTCATAAATGTAATTTTTTTGCATTATTAATTACAGGTTGCCTGTCATTTGTCTAATAAACAAAATAAATTATGATAATGATACTCACCATTCAATGGATTTATCATTTTGACATTAAAATAATATCCATCTTCTCCTTGGCAAAACATCAGCGGGTATTGCAATGCGTCGTATGATAGATGTGTTTCAGATATTTTTTGCAGTTGCCCAGTATCGCGACGTGTAAGCACAATATCGCGTTTGCCCAGTATCGCGACGTGTAAGCACAATATCGCGTGTTTCCAATCGTTCACCAACAATCAGGATAGCAAGCAACTTCATCTATTGTTGGAGCGTTATGTGTGCGTTCATGTGTTCCAGATGGTCGTTTATCTGCTTTGATGACAACTTTATAGTCATCATTTGGCATGAGCTCTAAAGCACTATTAAAGAACCTGACAAAGATGATGTTCATGAAGCAGTTGCTGCAAGTCTTGAAGAATTGCTCGCTTCATTCCTGCATTGATCTCTCCACGTCGATCAAGTTGTTCTTCCATGTTGCCCATGAAATATAATTGTAAAAATTTATGCTGTGCATCTTCGAGTGGTAGTAATGATCCAATTTGATGATGAATCCGTCCTTGTATCTACAAAATAAAAACCAGTCAGTATTAACTGAGTTATACACACTTTTTTCTTGTGAGAGTAGAGTTCCGAATTAGCAAATATATTATTTCTGTAGATTGGTGAAAATTATGCTCAAAAATTCCATTACATACATACATACATACAACCCAGGCTTATAAAAGTGTATTAATAAATACCTTAAATGTCAGATTAAATCCTCGCTCTTCGATAATATCTGCCACAAATGACGTCCTTTGGAAAACACCATTATATTTTTGAGTGTTTGCAAGAAAGTGGCATGATTCTGGCCAGAAAGCAATATATGCAATGGCTCAGGTGGCGGAGTCAACAATGGCAATTTCACTTTACCACTAAGGCAGCATAATTTTGGCATTTCTCCAGAAAACTTTAATGCACCTCAATACTTGCAAACAACGTCCATTTGCCCAATGCAAACGCTAGGATGCAAGCTGTTATCATTGCTGCAATCGTATCGAAACACTGCTCTATTCAAATCAGCACTTGATAAATCTCTTGTTCTGCGTCGCAAATTATCTATTTGTTGACCTCTGTTGTTCGCTCGACGATTTTGCATTGTCGACGGAGCCTTTTCATGGGCTGCCTCACTTTGCTCTGGTGATTGAGAAGCACGAAGTGGAGCCATACTAATGCGGCGCTGTTCACATGCAATTTCTTGCTCTTCTTCAGTCCTTTCATTTACAGTGTTTCGTATCTTTCTTGCATTACGGCTTTGTCGGGAAAGATTTGATCGTCTTAGTTGCAGCATTAGTAATTAAACTTCACTTCACTTCAATATTTATTATATAATTATAATTACCTAATTATTTATTTCAAAACTCAAATTTTCAGCCATTCAAAGACTAAATTACTTAGCTTTTTGAGATAGGCAATGGCTCTCTATTATTACATTATAATTGTTATTTATTTAATAGAAATAGTTTTAATATTGATTTCTTATAAAATCTAATTGTCATCCATACATCCATTACATAGCTAGCTAGTTATTCCAAGTCTCATTATTTTTTGTCATACCACATTTTATAGTGACTGATGTTTTATGTCAAGTCACACGGGAACACTGTCGAACGGGATAGATAGTATCCTATGTCCTTCTCCTGGCCCTAAGCTACCTCCTCACAAATTTTCGGGCATATCGGTAAAGCTGTTCTCGAGTTATAAATAGTGTAACTAACATGACTTTTTTTTATATATATAGGATAATAAGATAAAAAATTACTACATAGTCTGTTGAAATCATTACCTTCATGGAAAGAGTATTCATATATAAACATTACATCAAAGCTTCACTCGGGAAAAACAGTGACAGCTATATTTTTGTTGTTTACAAAATACTGATTAAACCAATATCTATTTTACTAAATTTTAGATATTTGCAAGTTTTACAGATAGTTTTTATTCGCGATACCTTTTGATTCCCGAAGTTTTGGACGAAACAAAACGTACAGATGTGCAGACGACAGTACAATCGACGTGGCCAACTGCAGGTATGTACTCACACGTTGCGCGTCAATAAGGCATCGCTAAGGCGCTAAGTTGACATCACTCTACCTGTGACATGAACGGTGTAATCTGTTTAAAACGTCGGGAATCGAAGGTATCGTAACCTTAAAAGCATTTTACTCGCTGGCTATTTATATATACATATATCTTACTTACTGCTTATGGTTGGTGTAGTAACACCTACTTTCTGTGTATGTTAAAAATATATATAAGGTTTGTTAAATACAAAACACTACCTCTTGAACACAAGTAATATTTACAAACTGCCTGCTTGATCCTAACAATTGACAGCTGACTATAGTGACTGACTGACAGTTGCACTTTGTGATTAGACAATGATGAACGATATTTTATAAAAATAAATTTCTAAAAAATCAATTAACTGAATATTTGATTAAGTAGAAATAATACTTTCGGATTAGCAAGAACCGCAATCTATAATCTGTAGCTTTATAATCGATTGAAATAGAAATTTTCTTGTCATTGAGTTCATCTAAGTGCAACCAGGTTGCATATGTTTTGTATTGTGAGTATGACCATGCTAAAAAATTCTGCCCATGGGAAAGTCAGGAAAGATTAGCATTTTAACTCCTTGTTCAATTTGGCATTTTTGTTAAAATCTCTAACACTCTGTATATTGAGCGTTAATAACATAAAAGAAAAATTAAACAAAAAACTGTTCTATTTTTTTATATTATAAATTTACTTTATTATTTCCCATTTATATATATAAAATAAATACAGTTTACATCTTTAAAATTAAAGAGATTATAAAGATAATGACAATATTTAATATACATACAAGCGTCAAAATATTTATCTGCAGTGCAGCATTTAATTTCGCGATGTTTATTCCCAATGAACTAATTTAATTTTAAAAGTTTATGTTTAATGCGTTTGTATGGCAGTATCTACAATTTAAACTTGGTCACATTGATCCAAGTTACCTGCTATCGCTTGTGTCAACTCATCGTAACTTACTAGAATCTTTTACAATCAAATTGGGATCTGTATTAGCCGGTGTTTCATTAATATTCAGCTTTCAGTAATACCTGAGCAGTGTTGTTTAATTAATTTTGTTACGAAAAATAAATCAAAATGCCTAAAGCGGTGTGTGTCATTAAAGGAGATGTCTCTGGCACAGTTTTCTTCGAACAGAAGGTTAATTTTATTTATTTTTTACTTTGATTACAAAACGTATCAATTTGCCGCGTGACCTTGAATAACTAAAAACTTATGATACCTAGGTACCTGTTTGGTAAAAAGATATCGGAAATTGAACTAAACCTTTAAACAGAATATTTGCGTGTCGGCAGAATCATGACATAACCAAAGAAATATAATTAAATAAATTACATTTAAAATGTACGTAAATGGTCTCTGAATGTATTGAAGTTCGTTCTCAAACCTACTTTTACATTTTTTTCTTTTTCAATATTTTCGCCTTGAAGATAAACCGAAAAAATCAAAAACTCCTTGAATTATTTTTGGATTTTTACTTTAAGTAAAGTAAATGCGAATTAAAATTGAGTTTGCAAGAGTCTACTTAATTTACTAATACAGATTTCTAATGTTTATTAATCCTAGAGACATATTGCATATTTAGATTATTTTTAATTTTTTTAATAACATTAGTGTTATTAAGGTTTAAAATAATAGTGTTACAATGTTACAAGAAATATCATTCTATTTTCAGGATAAGGATTCGCCTGTAGTTGTGACCGGTGAAGTCTCAGGACTCAAAAAGGTGTGTATAAATTTTAATTAAGTAATAATTAAGATTTTATAATGAAATCATAAGTTCCTAAGTACGGATAATGTAAAGTACACATGAATTTAATCTAAAAAAAGACTACTAATTTGCATAAAAAAAAGTATTCTTATTTTAGCCTTTTTTAATTTTTTACTTTTTTTCTTTATTGTTATTGTTTATCATCAACAGTATCTACATAGAAAGGAGACCTCATCATGCCGTACCATGCTGGCCACATAAAAACTCAAATTTACCTACTCAGTATTCCATACTTCTGTACTAGTAAATTTGGACGTAACTCTTGTCTTTTACACACTCATGTCTAAGCCATTGCGCCAATTTCAATTAAATTTGACATGGAGTTTCATTGATTCACAATGACAGCTACTGAACATTTGGGCAAAACCATAGACAATAGCTATTTCAACTACATAAATCCACAATATTTGTATTGTCATGCTACAGACAACAATTAAAGCTATATGGTGAAATAAATAAAAAAATTGAACCAAGTGGTGTGAAATTGGAGAGGCCTATGTCCAGCAGTGTACTGCGATAGGCTGATGATGATTCAATATGATGATATGGTCAATGTTAGCAAGCAACAAGGACTACATTTTATTAAGTTGTGAATACAGGTCAATTTACTTTTGAAATATACAATAACTTTTAGAGGACTTTTACTTAATAACTTAGCAAACAGTAATTTATCTGTAACTAGCTTATCCCGCCTTGTTGCTTGCGGTACAACAACAAAGGTGGTAAAGGCCACACTGCTAAGTTAAAAAAAACCTGTGTAAGAAGTGTCCTATATCAGTCTCCTGGTTCTAAGCTACCTTACCACCAATTATCAGCCAAATCGGTTTAGCTGTTCTTGAGTTAAAATAGTGTAACAAACACACTTTTCTTTTATGTATATAGATGTGTATTTTGTACAGCAAAAAATACACATTACAGATAAATTACTTATCAATTTTCTTATCCAAACGTGTACTCTTATTATTAATGAATAAATATAAATATTATGAACCAGCTTTTGCCCATATCTACCTCTGTTTATCTCAGTTATTGCAATAAAATGTAGAATAGGTCCTATTCTATCCAATGTAATTTATCCTAATTGGTTTAGCTGTGAAAATGTTACTTATGAAAATGTTGTTAAATGGATTTGCTCAGTGTACAGCTACTTATTGTCTGAAAATTCAATGCAGCTATAACCAATAGTGTATGACAATAAAAAAAAACTTTTAAGTGAATATCTTATAGCGGAATGTCTGCACAATTATAATAATCAAAGTTAATTTATTGTTAGGTATATACACAACTTTGCGGGCTTTTTGTTTACTGCGATAAAAGGTGTGTGAATGTAATTGAATTTATCAAGTTCTATTTGACTTAGTTATTAACAATATATTCAGTTGCGCAATATTTAATGTCATGTGTGTTGTGTACACAATGTTTATAGTTTAAATTCCCTAATACTGTATACATGTATTTATGTGACAGGTTATCAAGGAAAACTTGCATAAACATGTATGCTATAAGTTAGATTTCTTTTAAATAATTTTTTCCTGGTTACATGTATATGTTACTGTAAAACCTCGAGCTATGGTAAATCCTAATGATTTCTAGTAAAACCTAAGGTTAACTAACTCCTAATGGTAAAAGTCCTATTAAAGAATTTACTGCTGTTCTGAATTATAACTAATTTCTTGAATGAACTAATACATTATTAACTCTCTCTTCTACTTTGTTAAACATTCACATAGAATTTCTTGAATAAAATGTTGTTTAGTCTAATTAAAACTTTTAGAAATAGTACAATTATTGTGTGTTTCAATATATAATGCTTCATACATTTGCATAC
Organism: Hyphantria cunea; assembly: GCA_003709505.1. Lineage (NCBI taxonomy): Eukaryota > Metazoa > Arthropoda > Insecta > Lepidoptera > Erebidae > Hyphantria > Hyphantria cunea. The sequence continues at coordinate 481,520 of PKRV01001918.1, read as the reverse complement.
GAGTACATAGGTATTACCTTGATATCTGTTGTACCATTGAACCGGTAATTATGGTATTAATTAATTCATAGTGGAAAGTTAATGAACTGAAATATTAATTTTTAAACAATAGACATTAATAAAACATTAATTTGGAATCTGAATACAATATTAAATGTTTGTCAAGGACATTAACTGTATTTACAGTATAGTTTTTTGAGGTTATCACTGATGCTAACATTTCATAACAACAATAATGAAGCCAAAGAAAGAGGAAAGGTAATAGTTGGCAGATAGATAGATTCATAATAACAGTTTAGTAGAATCATTATGATGGTTCAGATGAACCATTATAATGATTAGCTTACCTTCAGGCGATAAGTCTGCTCGTTTGCCCTCTAAATCATAAAAAAAAATATGAAATAGGCTATATAAATTTTAAACAATAACCCTATGGTTATTCTTTTTTAATTTTCTTTGTACCCTCATTACATTATAAAACAAGTGGAGACAAAACTAAGTTACAGTAATAAATAAAATTAGGTATATGACTCGGCTATTTTGAGGTGGTCGGTGTGAATAAATATAAAATTAAAAACAGCCATTATCAGCCGTAAGAACAAGCCAAGGTCGCGCACTGTGACGCAATGATTATATTGCGTCACAGTGCGCGACAATAGTACAATATGCATGTCATTTTAACGTCGTTATCATGTTATTCTAAGAATGTCTTGTTATTATAAATAATAAAGAAATTAAGAGTGTCTGTATATTTCTTTGGCACATTCTGTACTCTTAATGGCTTGATAGATATTGTTTTCCAATGAACAGCCTTTTACATCAACAGTCCACTGCTGGATATAAGCCTCGCCCTGGAGGTTTTGGCCCAGGTCAGAGGCCCAATGATGCAGAAGCATCGCAATAGGCAGCCCAAGTGTAGGTAGCCATGTTACATTGTTGCACTGTCTGCTTTTACAATGAGGATGGCAACCACTTCTCTAGGAGTCTGTCTGCTCATGCTTTCCATCAGGCAGAGGAGAGTCACTTTGGCAGGCCAGGATTTAGCTTGGAAAGTGTTAGCTACATGGCAGGCCAGGATTTAGCTTGGAAGGTAGTAGCTACATGGCAGGCCAGGACTTGGCTTGGAAGGTGTTAGCTACATACACACAGCCACACACACACTTACATACCTACTTATGATAATATTATTCTCAAGAAATGTAAAAGCTTTCAATCGCCTTATTTCAGGGTAAACACGGTTTCCACGTACACGAGTTTGGGGACAACACAAATGGATGCACATCTGCGGGTGCCCACTTCAATCCCAAGTCTTTAGACCACGGCGCACCAGACGCAGCTGTCCGTCACGTCGGTGATCTTGGCAATATTGAGGCTGTCCAAGACGAGGGAGTGACGAAGGTATTTTGCTTACCTAAAATGAGATCAAATCAGAAATCTAGAATCTGTGTTACAACTGTTGTGTTAGATTTCTTTAAAGAGTAGATCACCTGGATTTTAAGTGTCCTAAGTGTGTTACCCCCTTTTGAGTAAATCCTTTCAACCTCAAAGTCAAATTTTAACACTGGTACACTGCTGGAAATAGATTTCCCTTTCGAAAATATTTTTTGGCGTATTATACCACATTAGCCGGGCTGGTTGGCTTTCTTTTTCTTTGTGGTGATGTTCTCCCGCATAGGCCAAATCAGTCATTGTGATACTAGTAAACTTCACTCGTATGATCTCTGATACAGGATGCCCACTGCTGGATATCGGGTCATAATGAAGATTGTACTGAACTTTATACTATCAGTTATCATCCACAATTTGTGATGATAACTAATAGTATAAGTGAGATGTTACATAATAAGAATTGGTAATTTACAGGTCTGCATCCAAGATTCCCAGATCTCCCTGTTGCCTGGAGAGAACAGTATCATTGGCCGTACTGTGGTAGTACATGCTGATCCAGATGATATGGGTGTTGGAGGCCATGAACTGAGCAAGACTACTGGAAATGCTGGTGCTCGTCTAGGCTGCGGTGTCATCGGTCTAGCCAAGGCTTAAGAACCCATTCTAATGCGTTGTAGTTACTGTTACTCGCTTGCCAATACTAAGTATTGAGATTCACCTAAAAATGTTCTGCATTTGTATTTGAACATATTCAATTATTATTATTATTTTATTACAGTTCTCAGTATATAAGGCAAAGTACATTTCTCTGTTAAAAGTTTTTTTAATATCGTTGATGTATGTATTGTCAGAAATATAAGGCAAGAGTAACAATATAATAAAGTAACCAGTGTCCTATTATATTATAAACTAAATGTAGCTACAAATGTATATGTAGCACAATTTCAGGCATATTAATTATTAAGCTTTATGGCATACATCTCTGAATGATGTGATTTGTTGTATTTTTTTATTTTTGTTTTGGTGCAAGGGATGTGGGTGTATGTCATCTGTACTTGTTTGTTTCAAATAAAATCTATATTCGAATTTTATCTTTTTTTAACAACACTAAGAGTTGAGGCACATAGACATTAAAAACTGATGTATGTGTGTCTGTCTCATTGTAAACTGGTTTTTTGTCACCTCAGTGCTAACTAGTACCTGACCGTATTAGGAAGTAAGTATGGTGTAAATTATTTTAAGAAAAACGACATGAGCAGATATGTACCTAATAGCACCTAATAGTAACTATGCTGCTCATTAGGTTTTTTTTATGGAATAGTGGTAAACGAGCAGACGTATCGCCTGATGGTATGCGATTACCGCCGCTCATGGACACCCACAACACCAGAGGTTTCATAAGTGCGTTGCCGACCTTTGGAGGATGGGGATGGAGCCAGGGGTTGGGGTATGGGCCTCCGGTATCCTAACTCGGTGAAACATCGCAAGTACTGGTTTTCTGCAAGGTCAATCCAATCATTGAGATATTGAAATTGGGCTATATTAACCTACTCATACTGTGAAAAAGAACAATCGCTTAACATTTATTGGCTGTGAGGCAGTGGTAATACTCCGCATAAGACAGCTTTGGGCCAAAGAGAGGTTCAAGAAGTAAAAGTCAAATGAGAATTAAACAAATTAAACCTTTAACAAGTCTTGTTTGTTGCTGTTTTCTGCCCTTGCAAAACTGCTTTATAACAAAAATATCTTTCGTTGGTTAATATTGTCCGATTTAAAAAAAAAACTTTACCTTTAAGTGATTTATGTCCAACCTATATCTTGGAGACAAGTGTAAGAAAACAGTTAATTTATTTTAAATAGCTTATGATTTTTTTTAATAAAACCTGACTATGTATAATTTTGCTGTACTCAGTGTCAGTGTAAATTTATTAACACCACTCACATAAAAATACGACAAGGCGTTTAGGCCCTAGGGTGTGCCAAAGAAATATACATGCAATAGGGTAAAAATATCATTGTCAATTTACACGCAGCTGACTAGAGGTTTAGGTTCCTCTCTGTGTGCGGGCGTGCGTACGTGCGAGCGAGCGTACGTGCGTGCGTGTGTGTGTCTGTGTGTGTGAACTGTAGCACATGAATGGATTAAATAAGAAATCTAAACGGGAAATACACTCAAAACATTATCAAATAAAACTGCTAAATAGTGCTATTAATATTGTAATTGTCCAATAGAATGTACCACATGATTATGGTGAGTAAAGAATATATTGCATGAAGAATCATGTGCCTGAAACATCTGAGGACTACTGGTGTTCCACTGCCACAGACTGTGCTCATTACTCTGCACACTTATCGCCGACCAGTAATGATCCATTTCTCTAGACATTACATACTCATTTAGTTTTTCACTTATTCTACTAACTAGTGTCTTAGATATAAACCCTTTTACAATATATACAGATATTCTAGTTGTTTTAAGTGAATTTTCACTCTCTGGTTGACTATAGGAGCTAATGTAACTTTCTACAGGATTGAGGTCTGTCTGATGTGCCAGCATTCCTATCCATTCAGTTATTTCTTCAGTATCTACATCTTTTAATGAAGGCACTTCAGTGATTTCTGGTGATATTTTCTTGACGTCCAGGGAATGAGCTGAAATTTTGACATTTCTGTCCTTAAAGTAATTTTCTATTAACGATGGACAGACTCCGTCATGCTCTGGTTCCCATTTTAAATAAAAGTCAAATAATCCCAATTTCAATAAGCCTTGCTTAAATCGTTCAAGCTTATTACATTTTAAATCAATTCTAACTTCATAATAACCGTGTGGTCTTTTTTTACCTTCAAAACCCAATGTTTGAAAGACTTCTTCAAGAAGATGCAAGACTAGTACACCGTCTGGAGTAAGAGCGACGCAGTTTTCTACAATACAGTGTGTATTTGCAGACAAACAAAATAAATTGGCTTCTTTTATAAAAGTTTCTATAAAAGTAGTCTCTAAGAACTCTGTTAGTCTCAATGAAGACAATTTGTAATAATCGCTGTTGTCTGTCACAATTTCTTGAATAAATTTCGGCGTTTGTATTTCATCTGGACACGTTATTATTACACTTTTGTAAAAGCAGTTAAGGTTCAAGGTTCTTTTCACTGACTCTAAATCTTGGTTAACCTTTTTTGATTCAATAACTTTGGGCGGGGAAAAGTTCAACACTTCTGGACACAACATGTCGGCAAAGTACTTAAGATTACACTAAGCACGTTACGTAAAACTAAATTATTGTACTGCAAATCCAACTTTTAATTCATGAGACGATAAAGTAAAATTAGAAAATGAATAAACACAACAATATAATATGTTGTTAAGTTAACACAGTGTTGTCAGCCCAGAAAAAAAATCAACACTTCTGGACACAACATGTCGGCAAAGTACTTAAGATTACACTAAGCACGTTACGTAAAACTAAATTATTGTACTGCAAATCCAACTTTTAATTCATGAGACGATAAAGTAAAATTAGAAAATGAATAAACACAACAATATAATATGTTGTTAAGTTAACACAGTGTTGTCAGCCCAGAAAAACAGAAATTCACAATAAAATGGGAAGAAACAGTTGGCAAAGTGAAAAAAAAACAGAATAGATGTCACACTTTCCTTAATTAAAACAATTACCTACTTTGTTATGTAGTAAGACTCAAATTATACTTAAATTATAATGTTGATTACAAACTCAATAAAACAAATTAAAATAAAACAAAAATCCACTTTCATCCTCGGTTCCCTCACATTGTTTAATTTTCCTTTTTAAAATCATTTATTTTTTTTATTAATCAGTACTTTCTGAAGTTTGAAATAAATAGCAAGTGTAATAGGTTGTGCAAAATGCTATTTGAACATCAGTAATAATTAGGAATGAAAAAGAATACAAAGGCAGTAGTGAATAAAAAAAATAGCTGTGCTGATATGTCAATTCAACATCCGATTTTTTTTATCACGAGTAGACTTAGCCACGATGGATGATTTGAATTTGAAGACTTCAACTAAGTAGTTACAGTACCAGTAGAGACAGTATAGTAGTAACTAAATCAGCTATTTCTGCCAATAATAGCTGATTTACCTGAAATAGTTGATCCGTCTGGTTACCATATCTTAAAAACCCCGCCTCTAGCTACGGTCATGATAACCAACGCTATTACATTGTGACAAATCCGGTTAAACTAGTAGCCGACTCCAAATAATTTTAGGATTAATAAAGATTAGACAAAAGAATGATTATTAAATCCATCACAGGTCTACACAGGGCTCCTTGATCAGAATTGCTGTTAACCAGATTCTGTATGGTCATGTCGTACCTAATCGTCATGATATTTTATATATATAAAACAAAGTCATCTTAGTTAAACTATTTTATAATTCAAGAACGACTGAACCATTCGATTTGGCTAAAAATTGATATAGGTAGCTTAGAACCAGCCCCCTAAGCCAAGTTTCAAGCGTTCTTCTTTCTGCAATCGTTAAAGCCTAAATTCGCGAGTGTCATTTTCTAGTACTTTGTCTAAGATTAGCTTGCAGAAAGAAGTACGCATGCATCTTGGCTAGGGGGGCTGGAGTCGGACATGGGACTTTTCCCACAGGTTTTTTGAAGTGAAAACTTCTTTAGAGGCGTTGTGCACTTTGTGATTGGAAAACACGTAACTTAATCAAAAATTCGTAAGATTTTTGCGATGAGTAAAAAATGTTTAACTCGCGTCAGGACACGTGACCTGATCGAAAATACGTAGGCCGGAGAGAGAGTAGACCTTAAATTGTCATGTTTGTGCACGATAGAGCAATAAATGAATATTTTACTTTAGCTCATCAATGATGATATTTAAACGAATTTCCACATATAGTGACTGTGAACTCCTCCAGGCAGACATCGATACCATCATAAACTGGTGTGCCTGAAATCTTATGACATTAAATATAAAATGTGTAAAGTAATAACTTTCAGTAAATAGAAAAATATTTTAAAGGATAACTATCACATCGATTATACGGATATAGGCAGAGTTACGGAGGTGCGGAACCTAAGAGTCATTTTTGATAACTTTTTAAATTTTAGATCGCACTATAATTACATATGTAGCAAAGTTAGCCGCATGCTCTCGTCTATACTTCGCACCGCACGATCATTTAAAAATACAAGATCTATGATAATCTTATACTACTCTCTGGTAAGAAGTATAGTAGAATAATGTTCACCCGTATGGTGTCTCATAGCCCAGTTGCACTCGGTGATTAGAAACAATCGACGAGGGTAAGCAACGAATGCGCTGTCAGTACCTGGATGGGTGACCGCTGGTGACATGTAACCATGAGCGTCTCCGTGAATCGGAGGTCACGTTCCAGCTACAATAATTTTTCATATAATAACCCACTTAATACAATATCAAACTGTGAGCGCACGGTATTACAGTTCCTACAGAACTATAATACCGTGTGCTCACAGTTTGATATCTTTCACGAAAGCCTCAATGCTTTCAAGTCTTCTCTCCTCCGTTATAGCAGACTTTAGTTTTAATTCACGGCTCAGCTTTCTGCATATATTTAGTTTGTAAATGTGTACCTAATGATAGTTTTGGTTTTTTTTTGTTTTTATAATAATTTTAAACCTTAAGCCAACACGAAGAACTGCCTACTGTTAAAGTTGTGTAAAGTTGTAATTGGATGGCTTTCTTAGGTTTACTGTATTGTAAAGTTAAGACTGTATTTTGTATTTACTCAACCTGTGATCTGTATCTGTACCTATTGAATAAAATAAAATAAATAAATAAAAATGAATATTCAAATATTTCACTTCTGCAAAAAAAAAAGTTTTTTCTTTGTACCGGGGTTAACAGGTCTCAGCTACTTTCTAAATACATACCCACGTATTGTAGATAACTTTTGTAACAATATATTATCCTTTTCGTTTTATTATTTGTTTTTAGTAGAAACAAAACCAAAACTCTAGCTTAGCAGCACAAAGCAAATAAAAAATAATATTTTGATGAATCTTTTTTTTAATTTCATCTGAGCCTAGCAGTCAGAATCACTTAGGCACAAATAGACCAACAGATTCCTAAAATATACACTTTCTGCTCGAGTTTTAAGAACTCTCTGTGCTCTATGGAGACTGCCACACAAGCAACATTGTTGCAGAGTCATTTTGAAAACATTTTTCAAAATACATCCATCCATCCAACAATCTCACGGCTAAGATGAATCTATAAACTCGCATTAAAATACGACAAGCCGTTTAGGCTCTAGGGCGTGCCAAAGTAATATACATACATACACTCGAAAATTATAACCCTTCTTTTTTCGCAGTCGGATAAATACTCAAATGTATTTACTTATAGCCTACTGGTATTAGTCATTCCTATTCTGTAATCGACAGTCTATCAAGCGATGTAAATATACTTTTGATGTTCACAAAAATATGTCGAGAAGGTTCTAATTAGATGTTTGGTGACATACGCTTGTAGCGTTTTTTTACTGATTTCATCTAATACCTATAAAGGAGCATTTCTCGAATTGTATATGTAATCTGATTTTAAAAAACGGCTTCAACGATTTTTATGAAAATTACTATGCAGGGGGATTCAGGGACGATAAATCGATCTAGGTAGGATTTATTTTACTTACCAAAAAAGACAGCCATCCTTGTACCTACTAATATTTAAGAGTAAAATATCCAAATTGTACCCTTCTTAAGCCTCCGGTACTATTTGATTCCCATAAGTATCTAGGAGAAAGCACCAAATAATCGTTACATAAGTAACAAATATTATTGCAAAAATATACCTAATTATATTCATGAGACCACTCTCATTATAAATCACGTTGTTCTATTCTTATTAAGTGGTTGTTGGGGCTAACCTGAGGAAGATCTAGTCCGATATTAAAATTTCTTTGTGTTAGATAACTCAGTTATTGAGGGAACTATAGAGTCATCGCGCTACGGCCAAAAAGGGAGGAATTTTAATAATAATGTTGACAAAATCGAGGAAATATCATTCATTTTGAGAGATTTCATTGCGTGCGCTACGTAAACGGATAAAGATTCACAAAAACAGTGTATGAATTCTTCCCCTTCAAAGGTTGTAAAATAAAGTCCGTGACAGCTTATATTATGTATATCTTTAAGGTTGACTCTCCATAATCTTTTTTATGTTGGAGAAATTTGTTGGCGCTACGGATACTGATGATAACATGACTAATTTTATAAGACAGTTTTGCATGCCTAAATGGCAGAATGTATTGAAACTAACACAGTACTAAACACCTTATTCATGTAACTATATTCATTCGATGCAAATAAATGAATTCATTTGATTTGATTTGAATTGATAATAGGAGACGCAGATGAGGTAATGTGGGTCACCTAGTAAATAGATAATTTGGTTCTTTAAATAAATACAGCGTACACATTAACTAAAATATTTATTTTTTCCTTAATTTATTACTATAAAAACGTCACAATTTTACTATGAAAATTGAAATATTACAACCGAACGTGATTCACATCGGTGTTTCTAAGTATTTGAGCACTATTATTAGGCAAAACCAGCTGCCTTAGTTAAGTTCAAGTTGCTCAGCTGGAACTGCTACATACAGAGCTTCAACAGATTCGACCACCCGAGCGACAATTGCGCGGACGACCGGCGGAGATATTTCACGCATCACTTCTTTCCAGCTTGAATTGACGAAATCTTCTACTGGCTTAGCTGAAATTTAAAAGAAAATAGGTATTATTGTAACCTTCAAGTCTGTAGGACCATAAAATGATTTCTTTGGCTTAGAGATAGAAAACTTTGGCTAAATCATTATCATGGCAACATGAAAGTGTATACTCCTTTCACTCGTTTTCTAACCTTCTGTGGAAGTGTTTTCTTAATAATAATAACACTTTATTTCTCCTCATAATGGTATGAGACATGTGAGGAGCTAGTGTCTGTGATAGGCTGCTTTTGTTACAAAATTACTAGGTCCTCATCCGCCGGATTTACATTTACATTTTTGACAGTCAGTTTAAACAGCCGATTCTATTGAGCACTTAAATGAGTCGGGAGATAGGAGGAGATGATTTAAGAAAAGTTTTCAGCTTACTTGGTTGGGTACCGAAATCATTTGGCAGAAATGTCAAAAACTCACATACCTAAAACTTTGTTTCCATTGAATAGGTTGTCAAATTGGAATTTCACTCCAGTCTTGACATCGCTAGCGAAGTGCCAGTCGGCGACGTGCCAATGTTTCTTGCCATCAGCGCCGTCTACCGTAGCGATGTTAGTCGACGCCTTGATAATAATGTCCTCTGAAATAATAATATTAGAATTAACATTGGTTTTACACTTACATCATAAATTTTCTATATATAAAGGAGTTATGCATGGGCTTCTGTAGGCTATTTTGATCGATTTTCGATTCGCATCAAACTTCTGTTAGCTTTTTGACGCAAATCCACCTGGAAAGGTCCACATCCACATCCAACAGTGAACTGCAATAGGCTAATGACAGAGTCGTCTTTACCTACAGTGCAGGTGCACTTTTGAAGAAGCTGCATGCATACTAATACACTTAATAAAGTGCTCTAAGAAAGAGATGCCCCTGGCTAGTGAAAACCATAAAAGAAGTGGAACGTTAAAAATATAACATCCACACTGAATGACATATAGACTGACACAAAGTAGAGTCATAGACTGACATAACTGATTCATCCACGCAGTGCTGAAGCCGCTAGAGCTAAAAACTTGAAGTTTTTGTGGCTGATGTTTTGTATGTTGTGAGCACACTACAAGAAAGGTTTTTTTGGAATTTACAGCCCTAAGAGCAAACTCTTATAAAATAAGCGAAGGAAGTCTTGTTTGAGTAAAGTAAAGAACGTGTGGAATGCGCATTATGATACAGTTATTTAACGAGTTATTAACGACACTTACGGATTTTGATTTTGTACTTCCCGTTGCCTTTGATGGGAAGAATCAGCAGCTGTCCAGACAGGTCATAATCACCATTTAGTTCCACATCGCATCTGATTACTACTGTTTGTTTGCCTTTGTTCAATGAGTGTCTGCAAACAATAACACAGGTTTATTTAGAAACGGTGGGTTTTAAGAAATTATTGGGTAAGTGGTTTTTTATAGTCATAAACATCTTTAGAAGTCTACGTTGTATCTTCTTTATGACATGAGGGGAGAAGCCGAACCGTGAGTCACCTCGTTGTAAGCGATTGCCACTGCCTATGAAGTACCTTTTCTTGAAGGTTATATTGATCAGGAAATATAGTAGGCGAGATAGATAGATAGATAGATAGAAATCTTTATTTGCACACTATAATATTACAGTTAGAAGAGAGTACATAAAATGTGAGACGGAGTGTACAAAGGGAGGCCTTATTGCCTAAAGAAATCTCTTCCGGGCAACCTTAGATATATATTTATTTGTATAGGTTGTATGTTATTGTTGTATAGGTTTAAAATAAGTAGGCTACGTCTTTAAATAATTTTGCAATATTTTCAATAAACTATTTTACTCAATAGTAAGCCATCAAAAACATAACTTGTAAAAAAATAAGGGTCGCCACTTGTTTCTTTTTCCGTAAAAAGTTGTGAGATCCATGTAATTCCAAGTCCAATATGGAGATAACTGAATTAGTATCTTCGCCGACACTCCGTACGTCGGCGCTGACCCTATCTCTCGTATTGAATAGTTACTGACGCATGTAGGTACCTAATTACGATGTTGTAACAAGGTGTTATGTTGTGCTTGACACAATATTGGTATAGTTATGGAAAATTTTAAGCGGAAATCATATTTTTTGAATGGTTGTTTTAGTTTTGTTCTTAATTATTTGAGTACTCCTTTGTCGTTCCTAAGCTCGCTTGGCTAAGGGAGATTTTTTTTCGCCGGGAAAGTGGTTTGTTTGAAAGGAGAAGTTTCAAATGCTGTCAATTTAACTCTTAATACAATTTTAAACCTCTAATAATTAAACTTCTGAGAATAATTAATATTTTCAAATATACCAGTATGAATAGTTTTGAACGTATATACTTTTTTTGTCGGGTTTTACTTTAAATTTTTTAGTTATAGTTCACGTGGCATTAAAACACATGCTGGGTACAGATGGTACCATTAAAAAAAAGTTTGCACTTATAAGGTGCATATTATTCCCGGGTTGGATCAAATGCTTGCATGATCTGCAAATATTTGTTTCGGAATTTGGGTGTTTTCTATGTATGATATGTATGTATTTACAAAAAAAAGTATATAAGTATTATATCAGTTGTCTAGTACCCATAATACAAGTTCTGCTTAGTTTGGGACTAGATGGCGTTGTGTGTTAGATGTCGGAAATTTATTTATTATTTATTTATTCTTACACTTTTACATAGGATTTTGAGTATCTAAAACCAAGACATATTAAGCGTTATAGAATATTAATGAAACAACTTAAAACAGTTCTTTAAAACAATGTCTTGAAAAAAAATACGGAATAATTAGTCCCGAGTCTTAAGTAGAATTGTTTATCAAATGTTGTTTGTCATTGAGTAGTTAAACGTTACACAAGTTACAATTATGTAATGCATTCCTCTCCCTGTAGATATTGCACCAAACCGGCTTGACCGTTCGGTGGCGGCCGTGACATTGACCCAAAGTCAGATCACGGCTAATCGAAATATTATCTAAGAGGCAGTTTTTGATACATCTTCAACGAACTATCTAAAAATATTTCGAATCTTTAATAAAATGTTTAAGATATTTCCTAACATTATCTACCCCATATTCATCTCGTGGATGTCGGAAGAGCCAATTAGTTTAACTACCGGCAGGACAACAACACTGCATGGAAACTTTTTTTTATGGAATACGGAGGAAACGAGCAGATTTATCTCTTGATGGTAAGGGATTACCGCCGCACATGAACATCCGCAGCACCAGAGGCGTCACAAGTGCGTTGTCGGCCATTAGGGGTTAGAGGGGGAGATGGAGGAGGAGTTGCGGTATGGGCCTCCGGTATCCTTACTCACTAGGTTAAACACAGCGCAAACGCTGTTTCACACCGGTTTTCTGTGAGGTCGGTCGAGCCGGCCCATTTGTGCCGAAGCGTGGCTCTCCCACGGTAACATGAAAACCCAACCCTAGACGGCTTGGTATACCAAGCCGTCTAGCCAGCGTGGTAAAACTTTAAGCTTCTGGCCAAAATTTTTAATCGAAAGAGAGGCCCATGTCCAGCATTGGACTAATTAAGGCTGTTGATGATCTATAATGTGGTTTATTTAATACAATTTTAAGTCATCATCATCATAATCAGCCTATCGCAATCCACTGCTGGACATAGGTCTCTCCAATTTCACGCCACTTAGTTCCATGTCCAATTTTATGTAGTGACAATTCACGCAAAATTTTCGCAAATTATGATCAGATTTGAAATAAAGTAATTGAGTTTGTTGAACTGAAGGCTAAGATTGATCTGTTAAAACCGATCCCATTTAAATTTTTAAATAAATAACCTCTTAAAATCACTACATCGAATTAGCCTCTAAAATTGAATTATCTCAAAAAGATTTTTCTAATTACTACCTATCATTACAGGTGCTTTGAAGTCGGTGATACATACTTTTAAATTGAAATTGTAAATTAATAAACCAAACAGCTTAAAGCACCTCCGAACTCAGATTTAATATTGAAAAAATCTATGAAAACCTTATAATTATAATAAGTTATTGAAATATTTCTAACAAACTTGTACTAATTTATTTATTTAAGCCATGAATATATACATATATTAGTTTTAAACGTAGATTATTTACTTATTCATTAATTTCATTAATATTTATTCTTATCAATATGTTATTTAGTTACTATTAATTTTTTTATATAGTCCCTTGTCGAGTAGGCCTCCTTCAAATCTTTCCACTTCAGTCAAAGTTAGAGTACAAGTGACGACCGTAGTGGTCGTAATCCTCACATGGACCAGCCGGGTTGGGCACTTGTACTAATTTCTGTGCTTATATTACAAATTATATTAAAACTAAATTATTTAGGTAGCTGTTTTGAAATGTCACTTATTAATACAGATTTTATGAATTTTATCTCATTTTATCGATTTATAATTTATTTAAATTTGACCTAATCGACCTTGTCCGATTTCGAGAAAAAGTAGCATATGTTACTCACTGTTAATATAGCTTTGCATTAATGATATAAATTTTAAAATCATTTTAGCTATGAAAACATGACGAACAAACTCTCATTCGCATTATAAGTAAAACTAGCTGCACACCGACGTAATACACGCGGTTGGTGTTGGGTAACAAGGAGCGAAGCTAGTTTAAAATAAAAGTAGCCCAATTTACTTCTTATATCATTACTTATCTGTGAGCGAAATTCCAGTTAAAATTGGACCAGCCGTTCCAGAGATTAGTCGGAACAAGAAGACAGACAGACAAAAAAAATATTTTTCTGTTGTAAGTGCCGTAGTTACTTTTATATGTCTTAAGTAAAGATCTGAATATTGAAATTATAAACAAGCTTTCATTTTTTTTACTTGTATGTATAAATAAATTAGGATTGTCATTTGCTTTTGCAGTATAATTCTTAAAATGGCGTCGTTTATAAGTACCTATAATTGTAAGCAGAGTTTAATAGATCTATATTGATATTTTACCACGAACCGGTTTAAAATTGTACACACAGTGTGCCAATTATCACATAATTGCGTAGACACAAGTTCACAGGAAAACTATTTCATATAAAAATGAACTCGGCTCAAAGAAATTGGATTATAATCTTGTAAACAACCTTAAGGTGTGACCTTGTCCTTCTTACTTGGTACCGACTAGCTCACGTACACCATAGTATTACTTATACACGGTAACAATTCATATAATATCCGTATTATATTATCAATAACAGTATATGTAATAAGGCCACTATATTTTTATTTTTAAAAAGACATCTCCCGCATTAGGAATATACATTCCTGTGTCACGGAGATCTTAACAAACGGACAAACATGAACCGGTCACAAAGTACACCCAGACTTAGAATAACAATTTATGGATCACACAAAGTGTTGTCCCATGTAGGATTTGAACCCACCACACTTGGCGCAGTAGGAAGCAGTGTGGCGACCACTGAAACCACTAGGCGAACCGTGTAGACGTGTATTTATACAGACACAGTACAGAATTTTTTTTTGTTAAATTTGAGGATGTTAAAATTTTCTCGGTGAAACGGCTCAAATTTTCTGGCCACATGCGTTCGAGGTACAGGTAGGTAGTAGGTAGGGTACGGTTTAAATTGCTCAAGCTATGTTTTTAAAGCCCAATACAAACAATCTTATTAGCAAATACTTTAAACGCAATTCCAATTTGTTTTATTCTTATAGTGATTTGTTACCGTAAGAAAAATCTTACGTACTGTGGAGTTAAATAATAGTAGACAAAATATTGACGCTTATGTCTGTCCTCTGTCTATAACCATTCAAAAATTATGTCCTTAAATTAATAGATGGCGTTGGTAAGCTTTTCTGATTTGCAATATATGTGGAGACATATGGTCTAACAGCAGCTAACGAAAATACATCACATACAAAGTATAAAGGAATACTTAATTATTAGAGCAAAGTGGAACTTACTTGATGGCATCAACCTTGCATCCTTTCATGCCGGTCACGGTGGTGTCTTTGAACGTAAGCTGGAGCCCTCCCTGGTCTCCTTTCACTTCTTTCAGGAACATGGGGTCTAGCGAATTGACTCCAAGTTCTGGTATACCCACAGCCAAGTATGGGACTGCCGCCTGAGCGGAGGTCAAGATGCACGCATTATCTCCACTCTTGCATGGTTTTATGAAGGGTGCTGTGGGAATAGTGTGTTGTTAACAAATAATAAATAAATAAATATGTTCAGACATTTTAACACACAACGCCATCTAGTCCCAAACTAAGCATAGCTTGTACCATGGGTACTAGACAACTGATATTAATACTTATATACTTTTTTTTTGTAAATACATACATATTATACATAGAAAATACCCAAACTCCGAAACAAATATTTGCAGATCATACAAACATTTGGTCCGACTCAGGAATCGAACCCGAGACCTCTTGCACAGCAGTCGCATTCGCTACCACTACGCCACAGAGGCAGTCTAAAAAATAATATTCCATTAATAAACGATTTTCTACAAATCGGTAATGGAGCTTCGTTTAGGTACACAGGTATTGTAAGTCAATACTAAAAGAGAGAAACATTAGGAACAAACTTAAATTAATACGTGAAGCAAAAAATTTGTACCCTTTTTACGAAAGCTATACGGACAAAAGAGTATAAAATTTATCATCAATATTAAAGTTTGAGTATGGAGGAGTGCAAGAAGCTAAAAAAATGACTAAAAGAATTATGATCAAATTTCGACCTCCGGCGATCACCATTAAAGTGTGTGGTAATACATAAAGTCTAGCTTATTTCCCAGAGTAATTCATTGATCTCCACTTACATTACTACTGTCCTGACAGACCTCTGTGGTAATATGTGATCTTCTGAAGGAACAGTTAGTCGTTATATTGTACACCTGAACTTCTTTGAAAGTCTACATTTGTCTAATATCTAGGAATTTTATTAAATCATAATATCACAGAACGACCTCGACGACGACGAACGACTTTTTAAGTTTGTAAAGTCTATAGACGGGTATAACTAGTTTATGGTATGACGTATGTCCAAAGAATGTATATTACTCTTTAGCCACGGAACTGATCTTTATTTTAATGTAAATAAAACAGGATTTACTGACGTCACTAGTTTTATTTTTACCCGGCTACGGCTAAGCCAAAAGGTACGATAGTAGTTTTAGCAGTATCAATAGCTGTCATCTTTATTAAATTTATTGAAGAACTGAAAAGATAGAGAGGACTTTTTTCATTTTGATGTACTTGCCCAATGTCACTTTTAGGACAAAGACGAATGTATTGAAACCACTCACATAAAATTACGACAAGCTGTTTAGGCTCTATGACGTGCCAAAGAAATATACATAAATATCCTCGACATAAACATAATGCTTCTTCTTTTGCAGTCGATTAAACAGTGTTTGTAATATCAAAATTCAAATAGATTTTTTTTTGGAAATAAAAACTTTTCAATAAGGTATTATGGTAATGAAAGAAGCATTGCAACGAATTATCAAAAAACTAATATGTGTTATAGCAAAGAGCAACACGCTAAAGAGTATTTACACGCCGTTACCTTCGTCAAAGTATATGCCCAAATGGGCCTACGTGCTACACTGTTTTGACACAGAATGTATGTGTGTGTGAAATTCTGAACGTTGTGTAATATGTGAGATCGAGGTGATAGGCGATTGTATCTAAAATGTGTATTTTGTCCTGCAAAAAATGATAGACTGTTTTGTATCGGGAAAATCGCTATGGCTACTGTTGGGAGGCCCGGGTTGCTCTATGCGTAATATATAAATTGACCCAAAGTTAACAACAGAATTTGAAATAGTGCCAGATTCAAACAATTGGGAATCGAACCCAACACCTCAAACACACACATACGCTAGTGCCATCGAGGCCGTATGACATTCTAGTCCTGCCACCGACTAGCTCTATAAGGTCCTTATTTATATTTCTCAGAGGTGGTAATAAATGCATTATTATTTCGTAGTTCTGATCGACTACATTAAAATTCAATGTCACTATAAATTACTACATTACAAAATACATAGTATTATATGTCAGAATTAATCTATAACAAATCAATTTCATTAATTTATAGCTGAGCCCCGCGGTGTACCTCGCGGTACAATAACATCTGTGGGGAACGTCGCGAGGTAAAGCTAGTCTAAAAAAGGGAAAGTTCCATGAAAATTGGTCCAGCCGCTAGCCAGAGAATAGATGGAACAAAGGGACAATTAAAAAAAATGTTTTTGATGTAATTATCGTATATACTTTCACATGCATTTCTTGATAAGCTGTTAATTTAAAAATACAAACATACATTCCAAGTTAATTTAATGTGTAGATGTTTTGTAAGGAAGCTAATCACGACGTAGGTAGTAATTAAATATATCGAATCATATGTGATTAAAAAAGATACAGATTTTTTGAAAAAATAATTAAGACTATTCCCCCATCCCCACGTCACATTTCCCCACATCACATGCCCCCCAACTCACATTTCTATGACTTTATATATATATGAACTATCGAACTTTCTGGATCACAGAAGAGTTGTCTTATGTGGGTTTTGAATCTACAAGGCGGGTGGCCGCTTTAACCACTATGCCATTACCGTTGTAATTACTTGTTTATTTGTTTAGTGCCACGACAGTAGATCGATTTATCGTCCTCGGAACCTCCAGTAAACTCATATTCAGGAATATAAGGATACACAAGAATTTCTCGTTTAAATTAGATTTGAAACATTAATAGTGTCTTTAAGCACCACTGTTCAAAAGTAACTAAAAATGGCTACAATTATTTTATAACAAAATAACATTCGCTGCCATATATCTTTGGGCAACATATACTATATGGTAGGTATGACACCTAAAATTAATAATAATAATATTTTGGACATCTAACACACAACGCCATCTAGTCCTAAATTAAGCAGAGTTTGTATTATGGGTACTAGAGAACTGATGTACATAAATACTTTTCATTGTAAATACATACATAGAAAACACCTTAACCTTGAAACAAATATTTGTAAATCATTCAAACATTTGTACGGACCTGGGAATCGAATCCGACACCTGAAACACTGAAGTTGTATAGGCTACCTGCGCCATCGAGGCAGTCAAATGTAAGATTGTGTGATTATAAAAGAACCCTTGTTATCATTTGTATGAAGAAGCATCAGAATCAGGAATTAACCTTAGAGTTTATAAGCATACACAACATATTGAACGATATCGTACAATTAATAAATATTTTAAATAGCCTGTTGTAAACATCCTCTGCTAACATCAGGGAGAATTGTAAACAAGAAAAATCTTAAAAACCTGATTCGTAGAAACTTTGATAAAATAATATTAAAGCCTATGTATCCCGCAGCGTTGCCAGAAGTCCCGATCCGCAGTTTGGCGGAACGTTCCGCTTATTTTTCAATAAACAGTTTCAAAATTCCGATTTGACAAAAAAATATGGCAGCGCTGGTAACCCGGGTCATTATTACGTACATATACAATCTATTGATCTATTGAAACTTCATTCGTTAAAATCAGTTGACTAATTTAGGCGCTACGGAGGAACATTGAAACACTAAACTGTAAAAAATATTACCATTGTTATACTCGCTGTTAGCAGTCGAGTAAAAAAGGAATGAAAGTACTTTAATAAGGTAACATGAAATATTTATACGTGTTTATTTATTTCAGCCTTACATTTTTTTTTCATAATTTTGTATATTTAAGTGTTATTGAACTTATTTGTTAACAGGACTGGTTAATCATTCGGAAACACCGAATGATTAACCAGTCCAATTAACAAAAAGGCGTCAATTGTCGACAAATTCACGAGTGAAAAAACTATTTTAGGTTTATTTTATCTTGATTTTTGTTGAGTATCAAACGAAGTGTCAAGTTCTTCTAAGTTTCAATACCACAGACCAAGTTGGTGGAAACGTTAGTAGTTTCATATAAACAAATTATACTTTTAGGTATTACATATTGATAAGGTCATTTTTTTTCTATTTTCAATTTAAATACCACCTGTCACAGGTTTATTCCACAATAGAACAGGTTTGAACAGGTTCAGTAATTAATTTAGTCGGACTGCACAAAATGCTAGATGAAATTTGTGTAGGTAATTTGTATAGGTATATTGTATACAAATGAATAAAATTTAAGGGTCCATTTGTAATTTCAATTAATAATTTTTCAATAAATGGATATGAAAGTACTTATATATGGTAATAACATCAAAAAACATTTTTAAAATTTTGTTCTGTCTGTCTGTTTGTTTTACTGGACTTTTACTGATAGATAGCTGGTAATATGAGGAGTATCTTGGGATACTTTTATGTTAGACTAGCTTCGCTCCGCGGGTTACCCGAGGTAGTTGTCAAGTTAACTAATAACCATGGGTAGCACAGCGGGGCGCAGCTCAGCATACTAGTAATTAAAAAATTTGTAATTTTTTAATTACTGTTATGCTACGTACGGAATTTTATAGATCAATTAGGCTATGATTAAGAAAATTTATCGTTAAAACTCCTCCAAATAATTCATAAGTAACACAGTAACATAACTGAGTTGACCTGACTTGGGTAATTCGATGTGGAATTCGTTTGTTAAATAATTATAGTAACGATATTTAACAAAATACTTTAGATACTATTTTTAAAACTATGGCACTATTCTAAATAATATTAATAAATTAGATCCACTATTTGTCGTCTTAACAAAACATCTTTCAATAGCAGCCTGTATAACGATTAATGTGCCTCAAATAATGGTTAGCTTCCTGTTGTTAAGATAAATCAGTCAGTTCAGATCTCAGTTATCAAATTTAATATTTTTTGATTTTTAATCCACTTATGCAAATTAGGAGGTTCGCAATGCGATGCATTTTAATGTTTGTTTCTTTAGAATATAGACAACACAGCATGGAGCAGAAGTGTCTTAATTTTAATGTCTTCATTTATTTAATTTACCAGAATTACTCAAACTTATCAAACCGTGTGGAGTAGAGGAAGGTCATGGACCGTAAGGATAGAGAAACTAATGAAAGCACTATAACTAAACCCATGTTACATATCCTCCAAATGATTATATCTTTACCCACATCTAATGGGAAAAGATACTCTATCATTCTTCTTTTGATGAAATGGCAACTCTTAAATTTCTGCCAACCTCAAGTGTTTAGAGTCTTCAAGTCTTAAGTCTTCGAGTCTTCAAGTCTTAGTCGTGATGAAAATAATGATAAAACAATAAAAAATGTGGATGAGATGAAATGGGGACCGTCTTTCGAAAAAACAAAAAACGATTGCTATACTCTATCATCTAAATAGAACTTACGTTTATTGCCGTAAGTTAAAATAATGACGTAATTACAATAAGGTTGTCATATACGAAAGGATGTAACTCCTAAATATTAAAATATAAAAACTGTCATTGTGAAGAGTTTCCTATGACGACAGGTTTAAGCATAAACTTGATAATTTAAGGAAGCTCCTAATATATATTCTTAACAGTACAATAAACTTATATACTGTTTAAAGTTTTGCTGTCCATAGTTTTCTTGTACAAAATATATGTGTATTACAAAAATGACATACTTTCTTGTGTATAAACCATTTTATTACCCGACTACGAAACAAGGAGGGTTATGATTTTCGAGTGTATGCTTTGGCACGCCCTAGATATATATATAACTTATATGTTTTACATATGATATTGACGCCGTCGGGTTTTATTTTATTAATAATTCAATACTTGTTTAAATATTAATTTATAGAATGTATTCATTATTAAGTACGGCTTATTTGGTTTTAAATGTTATTTGTACAGGGTTGCTGAATTTTGATTATTTTATATCTTTGAAATTTGATATCGGGGAACAGTTTTGAACAATTACAACTGAGGAAATGCCTATATTCAGAGTGAGCTGTTGATTGCTGTTGGTGATAGTATTTTTAGTCGTATATCGTTTTTAATTTTCCTTTAATAATAACTAGGTACCTTCAATTTAATGGATCTTGAAAAAATGTACCCAGAATATATTATTAACCTTCATCGCGTATCAATTTCCATCGAATTAAAGACGGACGCTTTTTACTAGAAACACAGGGAGTAACACATTTTTTTTCCTAAATATTAAGGGGGAGTTCGTAAACGATTCCCGAATAAATAACTAAAGAAATGCTTCCTCCAAATATTATTATAGCATGGAGCAACTCACCGGAACTGGACCTCGCGGCGAGCACCACACCGAGAAAACAAAGATATCTCAACATTTTAAAGCACTGTCCTGCGTGAAACAACACCTCGACTGGTTGTCGTGAGCAAGGACAGATGCTGTCTTATATGAGCGCTGTGTGTTGTGACGTCACACGTACATTGTCAACATCGAGACCTGTTCGAGGTTCGTATTCTCTTATGTGTTAAAGAGATGCTCAGTGCTAATTGACTTATGCTGTACAGGCACTTTAATTTTGAACGTTTTTCCCTAAGTGATGAGGGACTGAATTTTTAATGATATTAAAAAGCTGATGTTTGTTTGGTTTTTGGGCGCGATCATATCAGGAACTGCTTATTTGAATTTGAATTTTCTTCCAGGCACAACACTTCCCTATACGTTGGATAAGCTATATATATCGAGGAAGTTAATGAATGAAAAATATCGCAGGAGCGGTAAAATATGTTATATTTTGGGAAACGCAGATAATATTGGACGTAATTTATATTGGAAATATTTGAGTGTCGCCTTCTATATAGTTATATTCAACTTCTATACCGATATATAGCATAGCTACTTGATTGCGCAATAATAGCATATGCGACTGTTGTGCTGAAGATCTCGGGTTCATTCCAGGTTTCTGAGGCTTTCGAGTTTGGCTGTTTTCTATATATAATATGTATGTTTTTACAAAAAAGAATATATCTATATTTATGTCAGTGGTCTAGGACACGAGCAACAAGATCCACTAAGTTTTGGACTAGATGGCGTTGTGTGAATGTGATAAAATTTATGTGAATACTTTTAAGCATTACCTCCTAAACTTAACCTACGCATAGTTTATACGATTTTCTCTCCTTATCGATTTCTGCCCCGACGGACAGTCTCAACGGAGACAAGACCGGGGAGAGATCAAACGAAGGACCGGCAGCTTTATGCGATCACCAAAGCACTGGTACCAAGACTCAGCTTCCAAGCACCGAGCTGCTATTAAGTATTCAGTATTATAATCAGAAAATCGCAATAATAATTTTTGGTCCAATACGGTTTTCGAACTTGAGACCTCATGATCAGCAGTGGCATACTCTAACGGCTAGACCAACGAGGCATCGAGCATAGCTTTTATGGTCTTGCCAAAATGACTCTATTCTGCATGATGGAAAGCATTAACAGAATCCAAGAGTGGCGGTCACCATACACATTGTGAATGCAGACAATGCAACAATGCAGCACGACGACCAACACTGTGTGTGCTGCTTCTGCATCATTGAGCCTCCAGCTTGATTAGCTCTTAGCTTGATTCAATTAAACATTAGAAGCGGTAAATAACAGTTATTTTTTATTTAAACATATACACATTATTAATATTACATCAATTTGTGCAGTTTTTGAAATGGCACGTTAAATGGCAATGCTAATTGTGAAATATAAAACACGTCCTTCAGTCGTGAGAAGTGTCAACTGGTAGTTTAGAAAATCCTTAACGTGTAAAGAAGAAATTTAGCTTTATATAATACTAGCTACACCCCGCAGTTTTACCCGAGGGGCGCAGCCAGTCTAAAAGTAGCTACTTATAACATCAACAGTCTATCGGTGAAAGATCCTTCAAAATCGGTCCTGCTGTTCCAGAGAGTAATATAAACAGGCAGATAGATAAACAGACAAAAAAAAAAGATTTTTTTATTTAGCAACGTACCCATATTCCCATATGCTTTTAGAGAAAAGCTGTAAATTTTTACAAATAGACACTTCTTTTTTATATATTTGCGTAGTTTTGTTTCTATAGTTAGGATATAACTGCATACGTTGGCATCAACGACCTTTTTAATAGCTCCACTTCTTTACTTTTACCGTGGGAAAGAAATGTTTCATATAGAGCGGCTCGACCACCACTTGGAGACACCACGGCCTGGCGAAAGCTAATTTAAGCTATTTTTCTATTACTTAAATAAAAATTTCAATAACCTCTCACATCTCATACACGTACTTCTGATCTTAAACTAGACAAAGCCTGTGCTGTGGTAACCAGATTGCAGATATATATATTTCTATATTTCTAAAGACCTGTGTGTTATCCTAGAACTGATGATCATGTTGATCACACACAAAATTGTCCCGTGTGAGAATCGAAGCGAGCTCTAGCTAGGCAGTCAAGATCGCCAACCATTCTGCTCTTTTGCCTCTTATATAAAAATAACAAAATAAAACTAATGTAGCTTTAAATTAATCATATCATCTATTAAGTGTAGTTTTCCTACAAACATTGATAAATATGCAACGAAGTGGCCATGGCCTCTCAAAAAAAGATAAAAGATGATCTCATTCGGAGCACACTGTGACCGCAGTCTAGGTTGTTAGCAACGCCATGGCTACAAACTACAACCAAAGCACGATTGTATAAAGGTTGGTTAGTAGGACCGGTTTGTGACCAATTTTATGTAATGTTTACAACAGATATAGAATAACTCGGGCGAAGCTTCGAGCACAGTTTTTGTTAGTCCAATAATTATTCAGGAGGTTGAGAGTGACAGCTATGTTGAATAAGTTTAGTTTTTGTATTAATCAATCTAGAATGCACACTCGTATATTTAAAAATATATAAGTATGTCAATCATTGGTGTCGTTACCTATAGTACTGGTTATGAGTAGTTGAATTAAAAACAAACGACCATGTGTGGGTTGTATTAAATAAACCTTTACCGGCTTAACTCGCGTTCATGTTCATTTTTGGTCAGTGAATAGTAGTTAGCTCACAATAGAATAGAGATACGCTTCCGGGAAATAGTCTAACTGCGTGGCAAGTTATAATAAACATATAATTTTAGCCGTTCTGCCATGATTGAGTCTCTTAGTAGAGAGAATCGCTAAACATTAAACCAATACGTCATTTTATAAATATATATAAAATAAACATAATATGCGTGTGCTACATAGTATAATCTTGTCTTGTGAACTATACTACTTCTACTATGCATGTATGAATATAGTACAGGCTCTGTCTAGTTTGGAATCAGACGACTCCGTTTTAAAGTACATACAAAGTAACAAAGTTAGTATACCCCTTAACATGTATACGGAAAGAATGACATCACAGCACTTCAACTTCACCTTGATCTTGAAATTTGAACTGCGGAGTGCACCCAACGTAATTGTGCACTGATCACTTTTACTAGTAACGTTGGTCACACCTAACTTAAGTATATTTATAAACATATACCCCTAGTAATATAATTGCATTTATTGTACGAAGTCTTTTTTTGTTGACAAGTTGGATAATCTCTTTGGATCTTGCTTGCTCTGAGGAGGACCCGGACCATGTCCATGTCCATGTGACCATTCGTTCCCCAGGATCGACGCCGCGCCTATCCAGAGTTCTGAGAGAAATCGCAGAGGTTTCCCCTTGCTATTGAGCAAGGCTTAGAGTTAATAGTTACTGCCCAGTCGGGATATCAAGAATTTACAGAAAACTGTTTTTTTTCGAACTCCCGCATTAGGAATGAATCCTGGTCGTAAAGGACTTTACAAATATACAACCTAAAGAATACCCAGACTCGGTACAAGAATTTGTGGATCATACATAGTTATCTCATATAAAGTTTGAACCCACAACAGCGCAGTAGAAAGCGATGCTGCCACCGCTTATACCACTACACTGTTCGTGCAGTCTCCTCCTGCCTTCTAACTACGGTATGGTGCAAAAGGCACACGTGTGACTTTTGAATAAAGAAGAATTGGGTTTAATCAAAACTGTTGTAGGCTTGATGTTTGACTTTGGAATAATGTTTAGTCACTAACAGTGATCGTATATCGTAGAAACTAGTGCCTAGTGGACTTTCCACTACTCTCAATCTACATCTTCCATTCATTGATTCTTCATACCAGGTTACCTAAGTTTAGTGGGAGAGCCACGCTTCGGCATGAATGAGCCGGCTCGACCGCAGTGATGCCACGGCCTCACAGAAAACTGGTGTGAAACAGCGCTTGCGCTGTGTTTCACCGTGTGAGTGAGGATATCGGAGGGCCATACCCCAACCCCTCTTCCCATCCCCATTCACCTCCCCATCCCCCAAGGGTGACAACGCACCTGTGACGTCTCTGGTGTTGCAGATGTCCATGGGCGGCGGTAATCGCTTACCATCAGGAGATACGTCTGCTCGTTTGCCCGTGATTCCATTTAAAAAAAAGTATATATAAACTCTGAAAATCGTTCTAGACATCCTGTTTTAAGTAAAAGATAAATCGGTAATTTTTTTCATCCTTCTCAAAGTCATGATGTATCTACTCCTAGGCGCCTTCAGCCATGGTACGGCGGCTAATCTCAACGCAAAAATCTGTACACTAAATCCGACACGACCGGTGATAGCTTCATACTTTTTACCATTTTAAAGACTTGACCATCGGCACATTAGCGTCACTTTAAATTTAACCATTTCATATTCAATTTACATTTTTCTTATGGCGAAGAGGTTGCACAAACAAGGCGATACTGTACCTCTTTGTCCATCCTCCTGTATGATATCAAACCAGTGTATGTGGACGTCAATATGCGCAATCTGAACACAGGCCCTACAATCCTTGTATTAAGACTTTAGAATCCGTAACAGCTATTTGTTCACCCAATACAACAATACGGAAATACCTTCTATTTCCTGTTCACCTTATTATAAGCCATTTCTAGATCTACGAAAGCTTTAAACGGCTTCTGGTTTTTAGCCAGCCATTTTCCGCCATTCAATATATAGATTTGATGCATCCTGATCGCTTCCAAAATCCGTTGACGCATCCTAGTTACTTTTATAAATCGTCAAATCCTGTCATCTATTACCCTTTACATTACTTTTCCAGTTTAAAAGTAACACTCAGACGGTCGATTTATTATTTGAGTTAATAAGGTGTCAAAAAGGCTAAAGGAAGGAGGACTGGCTCCTATCATAATAATAAGGGCAAATTACATATATTAAGCTTTAGATGACGACTTTTTAAATCCAGATACCAAATTCAGCCTTCATTTTATTTTATTTTATTTTATTAGAGCTGGCGGTCGAATTTTGAACGTTTTGAATCTTTTGTCTTATTTCAGTGACCAGTATAAATTGATATGTTATTTTATAGACTTTTATACCGCGACAAATAAAAAATAATGGTTTGGTTAATAATTTTTATATATATTTTTTAAGATAACTTCCCCATTAGGAATACATCCCGTGTCGCGAGGTCATAAACAAACATGAAATATACTCATGCAAAGTGGTGTTCCATATGGGGTCTGAACCCACAACATATCGTAGTAGACTACTACTACTAAGTGCTAGCGACCACATAAACTACTACCATTGGGGTTTTCACCAATAGAAAGATTATTTTAAGAGGAAGGTTTGTGTATATAACACATGCATATAATAGTGAACAGAAAAACGGATAATTTCAAAGATTCTCGAGTAAAGCCGGTACGTTTCACTAGTTAGTAATAAACATATAATTTGCATTTATTAACTACGTTCACAATTATTACGTTCGTAAAGGAGTAATGAATGCATTTCTGTAATATCAGCTGTTACATAAATCTCAGAGGCACTTATAACAACAATAGATTTGCTATAATTTAACCCGTGTACTTAATAGGCTTACAGATGACAGAAGGAAGACTGTTGACTGATGGTGATCATCATAATTACACTGTTTTACATGCATAAGGATGATTTCTTCAGGTTAAAGTTCAAATATTAATCTGGGTGATAACTATCGATTAGTTGCCTATGAAACGACACACAATAGTGGTTATGGTAATCTTCTAGCCGATTTCGGCCACGACGGCTAGTTTTAACGGAGATCAGCCAACTACGCAGGAGATATTTTAGTGCATACGTGTGTGCGCAAAAACAGGTGCACTCTCTGTTCCCTCTCTCTCATAATCCGATGGGACGGTTAACCGACACGATCGGGGAGAGATCAGGCGCAGAACTGACAGCTTTATGCGCTCTATGAGGCACGGGGTCTCAGACCCCAACTTCCAAACTCCGAGCTGTTATTAAGTATTTAAATAATCAGAAAAATCTCAATAACACTTTTGGCCTGACCCGGGATTTGAACCCGAGACCTCTTGATCGGCAGTCGCATACTTCAACCGATAGACCAACAAGGCAGTGGTTATAATCCGAATTTATTTAGATAAATTTAAATGGGTTGACACACATGAGTTTACATGTCGTAAAAGATAACTAAGGGAGCAAACTGTCAAATCAAATCATTTATTTGCATGAAACAGGTCGGTACAAACTGTCATAATATATATACATATATATCACCAACCCATAATGTTCCACTGCTGGGCTCGGGTCTCCTCTCAGGAGAGGGTTAAGGCCATACGTCCCCACGCTGGCCAAATGCGGGTTGGGGACTGGCAAGACAACGTTGTGGCTACGTAATCTTACCGTTGGATGTTTTTAAGCCGCCCGAAGGCCTCCAACTAAGCTTTACGACTGTTATCCTATGATAATAACCGGGACCTACTGCTTAACGTGACCTCCGAATCACGGAGACGCTCATGGTAACATGCCACCAGCGGTCACCCATCCAGGCACTGACCGCGCCGTCGTTGCTTGCCCTCGCTGATTGTTTCTAATCACTGAGTGCAACTGGGCTATGAGCGACTCATATATAATAAATATATAATCAAATAATTGCGCTCATTTATAACTCACTCTTTTCCTCTGATATGCAAACAAAGAGAGTTGTCATTCTTTTACAACGTTGTAGCTTTAGCAAATAGAATTAAGTTGTATTCAGACTAGAATCACACACATACATACACACACACACATAATAAATTTCGGGACTGTGCAGAGCATCATCACTGTAAGTGGATTAAAAGGAAGGAACAATTGCAATGAACCTTTTTTTTTTTTTTTGACGTGGTGGAATCTATTTACGCACTTCGCTCCCCGCCTGCGGGTACAGGGGGTTCGCTTCGTGTGGGACTCCTGGCTGACAACAGCCAGACTACCCACTAAACCACCACGGTGTGCCACTCTGCGCCTGAGAAGGGAGGGATCCAGGAACCGCTTTCTTACGCCATCCGGACCCCTCCCTGCGCCAGCCCGCACTGAAGCGGGCTCCGTCTCCGATGTTAAAACTCTCAAGGTGGGCGACGTACGACACACGCATTACGTCGCCCCCCCTCGCGGGTGGCCTCTAAGCGGATGGGGGGGAAAACCCGTCCCGCCCATCCGCGGCCA